>MU158718.1:1222085-1235738 GCA_015888305.1 Antheraea pernyi
TATATTATATAAATATTACTATAATAAAAACAAAAAACACGATGCTTGTCTTACTAAATTTCGATACTCACACGCACATCACACTAGCATACGGTAGAATTAGACAAACATGAGAAAAACTCGTATGGAGGCTTTTTCATTGCATGACTATTTCTAACAATCAACGCTTACTGCAAGCCACGTTGAGGAACTTAGTTCCAATCTTAACCGAATTTAATGAAAATTCAAAGCACATATAATTGTAAAATTAATAGCATTAATTAAAAACAGGATGTGTTGTATATACCCACGATAGAAGTGAAACGTTTGTATTACAGAGAGACATTATAATTCACAAAAATACAAAGAAAGCCAACCTCACACCTTGTTCCCAAGCGGTCACTCATCTAAGTACTGCCGGCGCCCTACGTTCCTTAACTTCGGTGATTGGACGAGAACCGGTGATTTCAACAGTCTACCCGACACAGTGTGTTTATTCTACCACTTTTCGTCTGGCAAAAATTTTACCGAGCAGAATTTCGAAGTCATTTACTTGGAGATACAAAAATATTCAGATTTAAAATATTAGTTTTAAAAAACCTATGACACGAAAAAAGAAATGACGTCATAATCGCGTGCGTAGTCGCATACACAGCTAGTTGTATAAACATTCATCTTTATTCAAACCGTCCATAGTTTATTCAAATCACAAAACAAATTGGATTGTTAATATTCAGTTTGGTTTCAAGCCCGGTCTTCTCATCGAGAGTTCTATCTTGTGCCTCAAGCGAACTGTACAGTATTACATGAGTAGAAAGACCCCAGTGTACGCTGTCTATCTTGATTTACCGAAAGCCTCTGGATTTCGTACGAGATTCTTTGGGATATTTTTCTGTTTCATTATTATTCCTAACACTAATTTTTAAACTTGTGATTGTACCCACAAATATGAAGGTAACGATGCATCTGAAATAAAGTATTTTATTATTATTATTAATATAACGAGTGAGTAAAATTTAAAAAAATATGTATGACAATTACGTAATAAAAATAATAAATGTGAGTTCTAATTATCCGACAAATCATTGCACGGATAAATATTTTTTCATTATAAATCTTGCAACCTATTAATAAATATATCCTAAACAGATAATATTTTTATGAATTTTACACCCTAAATAAACTACAAAGGTAAGAAATAGTCTTACTAATATTACAAGTAGAGCATTAAAGCAAGCGTTGCACCGTGAGAGCGGCTACGTCGGAATTTCGGCGTTTCGGATACAGTCGTCGCAACGTTCCCGGATTTCAATCAACCCTCCTTCGCTTTTTACTCGTGCCCCGGGCGAATACATCTTTAGTTTTATTCAGTGCCGTCTTTAAAATTGTCTATCGATGAGTTTTATTACTTATATATATATATATATAAACATTTTCTTTTCACAATTGAAAACAAAAGTGCATTAAAATGTTGGCCCTAATAACGGGCTATGAACATCAAAACTACCACCGCCGGTTCGGATAACAACCTAGTCATCGAGAAGTACCGGCAAAAAACTCGACCGCGTTTATTTTTTAACATATATATAAATAGTAGCCGTACCCGCAACTCTTCACGCGTTTTTTAAAACTGTATTAAAGAAATATGAAGTTGTGTGACCATATACAATTATAGAAATGCTCTATAAAACAATTGTAAGTACGACGCGTACGCCACCTACAGTAACATATAACGTATATATCTATATTATAATAAAACTGTAGCAGGGTCAAATCTGTACATTAAATATTTTTTGAAAATTTTGATGGGGGTAGGCTTTGTTGTCGATATAGAAGCCAACGTGTTTAAAGGGACAGACAAACAGGCAGATCCTGGAGAATCCCTTGCGTTTTATGAGAAAAAAAATATCCTAAATGTAATCTCGTAACATTAGTTATAAAGTACTGAACCAATTTAGACGAAATTTGGCACAGTAATAACCAATATTACAAGGTTACATCTAGGATACTTTTTATCTCATAAAACACAAGGGATTCTCCAGGATAACGGACGAAAGTAAAAAAAATGTAGTTCATGATATTCTTGACGAATTTTAGTAAATTATTAGATTAGCTAAAAAATTAAGCTATAATTCCATATGCTACTTCAAAAAAAAAATAACCAAAAAAAACGACCACCGTGATTCGAACCGTCGGCCCCGTCGAAACATTTAAAGCCCCGTACGTTACAACTGAGCTACGCCTACATGACATTTCTGTACGTAATTATCGACCACTTATGAAACATTTATGTAGACGAAACTGTCACTTATGTTGTTACATTTATTTCATTGTATAAAAAAATTTTTGCTAAACAAAGGTGACAAGATTTATTTATTTATCTATACTATAATAAAACTGTAACAAAGCCAAATCTGTACATTACAAGGTTACATTTAGGATACTTTTTGACCCATAAAACGCAAGGGGTTCTCCATGATAACTAAAGAAAAGAAATTAGTTAATGTAACTAGACTTTTTTGCGACACTTTAGTATAAGAGCCAGCAACGTTGGAAGAACGAGAATTTGAGAAAAGTTGGTTCTTTAATATGAAGATATATTATGCCCTTCCAAACACGATTCAGGATACCTGGTAGCCGGTTAACGTTGTATTTTTTAATGCGAATTACACCTTTACAGATCAACATTTTGATTTATAAATAATTTAAGGAACATTTTTTGTCAGTAACTTTTATAAGTTTAACGTTTATACGTTATTAAAAACATGAATTTTTCACTGCCAGACAATTTTGTTATTGACAATAATGTGCCTGGTGATATTCTTTATAAACAAAATAATTCATTTCAAACCATTTTATTTTTTCCCTTGCAAAGAACATATTTCATTTTGTTAACCAGGCTCTTCCATAATTATGGCTATCTTTATTATACAGCCAGTGTTGCGCTAAGCTAGAGTTATAACTAAGTTATTCTATACATAGGTTTTGGTAGGGGGTAGAGCCACGCTGAAGCTATTACTGGTTTCAGGATGAATGGGTCGGCTCGCCCGGGGTAGTACCACCCTCTAACAAAAAGCCGACGGGAAGTAACAATGCTTGCATTAGTGCGTTTCGTTCGATTAGTGAGAGCACCGGAGAGGCCCACCTCTCTTCCCCTTCCTCCTCTCCCCTTCCGCTTCCTCCCCCTCCAACACAGGTTGGCAAGGCACTTACGACTCTCCTGGTGTTGCAAGTGTCTATGGACGGTAGTTATTACTTAACACCAGGTGACCCACCTGTCCGTTTGCCTCCTATGACATAAAAAAATACATTATATTTTTAATTTACCCTTTTTTATGTTGAAATAAAATAATATTAAAAAAAAGTGTGTGTGTGTACTTATGTACACGCATTAGAAGTTATACTTCTTTGGCGTAACAAGTAAAAATCTTTTCAAAAATTTTATCTTGCGCCTTATTCTACGTTTGTAGAAAAAACGACACTAACAATAAAAAAAGGTATTTAATACAATGAAAGTTTTAATATAAAGAAATACAAACAACAAATACAAAGAAACAAAATGTTGACTATAGCTAACTTCAGGGTGTCGGTTTTTCGTGACGGTGTGTGCGCGCAACGTAAAAATTTACTCTCATCATTTTTTTGTTACGGTGTGCGCGTTCATCGTAAAAATTTACTCTCATCATTTTTTTGTTACGGTGTGCGCGTTCATCGTAAAAATTTACTCTCATCATTTTTTTGTTACGGTGTGCGCGTTCATCGTAAAAATTTACTCTCATCATTTTTTTGTTACGGTGTGCGCGTTCATCGTAAAAATTTACTCTCATCATTTTTCCCTAACGCGCCAAAAGAAATATAACTTCAATAAAATTACAGATATCTTAACATGGTTTGAACATACTTCTTTATTTACAAAAAATTGCATCGGGCACATTATTGTTAATATCAAAAATGTCTGGCAATAATAAATTCACGTTTTAGTAGCGTTTAAAAGTTAGTGAAAAACAAAACATTCTAAAATTATATAAAGTTCAATATTTTTGCCTGTAAAGGTTTACCGGCAGCCAATTCGCTGTCGAAACCGTTGCCTAGCTCTTAGACAAATAGTCACAGGCAAGTGACAGATGACACATGTTGCTCATATCTTTTTAATATTTATGTTTTTCTTTAATACAATGTAGTGTGAAAAAGTTTTAATACAAGTTGAAAATAGTTATTATGTCATTCATTGTTTAATTTATCATTATTTATTTTATGAATATATTTTAACGTTTAAATTACAATTTAACTCTATCAACTTGGTATTTTATTATGTAAACTATACTGACTGTATAGTAAACGCCTACAAAAAAGGGAAAGGAACTACGTTCCAACTGGAGGTCCATGGACCTCTCAATGTTTTTTTACATTACTGCCAATATACGTAGGTTAGTTTTTATTTTAATTGAACCCGGTAGATGATGTTACGAACGGGTTGTAGGCTTATTGGGACAGAAGTTACTGGGACAACGTACTGCGGCAATATATGTAGGTTATTTGTTATCTTAATTGGACCTGGTAGGTGATGCTGCGAACGGGTTCAAAGCATATTTTAAAATATTTCTCACATACCAACTGGGTATATGTTTGAGTGAGTCCCTGGATAGTTGGGATTCACAATTTGAAACAGTAGGTATCGCTGCAATCGGGTTTTGAGATGTATTTAGATTTTTCGCGTTTAAAAGTACAATCGAAACCGGTAATAACCGATTTGGTGCAGACGAAGTCGCACGGGTCAGCTAGTTAGATATATAAAAACTAACAGTGTATCAAATGAGGTTTATCATCCGCAACATACTTGGAACCTTAACCCACCATATAACTACCTCAACGCTCACTTGCACTTTATAATGAACTAATGAAACAATGACTTAAAGATGATATTGTAATGTTATAATATGCCCTTATTGTCAATAAGTAATACGTTTATGGTCTAATACCTTATTAGAAAAACCCCTTCTATCTTTAAAATTACTATTAATAATTCTAATGTTGAATTGTAAACAATGAATGAGCTGACGTCTTGAAATCAAGATACAAAACTTTCTATCTGTCTAAGCAGTTTTTAATATTTGACAATTTAAATAGTGCTCATTGAACTCGATACAATTTTCTTATATATTACTATGGTTACTGAGTTATATCGACGAAAGCGCGGTAAATAAAACAAAATGGTTGCCAAATGATCAAAAAGACAATATAATTCAAATTACCTGTCAGAGATACAGATATATGAATTTCAATTATATTTATTCTTGGACTCCAGTACAACGCACGTCTTACTCACATGCTTACAGTGAACAATATATTTTTGCTAAATTTGATGCGGACGAAGTCGCCAGTAACAGCTAGTCTAAAATAGAATAAACTAAATTACTTCCTATAAGGTCAGTTATCGGCCAGTGAAAGTTCGGTCGAACCGTTTTGGAGATGGCACTGCAGGTGAAGCCACGATTAACAGCTAGTCTATATTAAAATAGACTAAATTTACGTTATGTAATGTCCGCTATCCGCCAGTAAAACAGACAGACAGACAGACAAACCGACAAAAAAAATACATACAGACACTTTATTTTTAATATATGTATAGAAGATATATATTTAAAAGTCCCAAAAGTTTTTAGTGGATGCACGGAGAGGAGTTAATTCCAGTCATTACCATTGTTCAAATATCCACTCTAATTTGTCATATAAATAATGGAATACCCGTTGATTATTTTTATAGCATTTGATTTTTACATCATATATCTTGTGGGAAAAACCAGATCAAGACTGTTACAGAATAGAAAAGAATGGCATAAAAGGGAGAAGGCTTATGCCCTGCGATGATTCGAGAAAAGCTATCCATGATGATAATCATGATGATCTAATTACAATTATGAGTTTTTAAAGCTTATTAAACAATATGCAATGGATAATGAATCGACTGTGTTTTGATCATCATATATAGGATATTTTTGTATAATACTAGCGGGCCGGGTGGACGTTGTCCTGCCTTGATAATAAAAAACAAATCCTAAATCTCAACCGCAACGGATCCACTGGAACACGCACACAAAATTGCATCAGAATCGGTCCAGTCATTTTGGGGGAGTTCAGTGACATGCACACGTACGTTTAAAGAGTGGTAGAGCCACGCTGAAGCTATTATTGGTTTCAGCATGAATGGGTCGGCTCGTCTGGGGTAGTACCACCCTCTCACAGAAAACCGACGTGAAGTAACATTGCTTGCATTGTTGCGTTTCGTTCGGTCAGTGAGAGCGCCAGAGCCCTACCTCCCTTCCCCTCTCCTCTCTCCCCCACTCCTTTTCCCCCAAACACAGGCTGGCAACGCACTATCGACACCCCCGGTATTGTTAGTGTTTATGGACGGTGGTGATCACTTGACATCAGGTGACCCACAAGTTCGTTTGCCAGTTATGACATAAAAAAAACCTACAGGAGAAATTTTATATAAACATATACTTTATTCACAATTTCGCAGGGTGACGATAACGATGTGAGCTAAGCTGACAAACTAAACCTAAAGAAGGGCTGAGTCTTAAGTGTAGCTTTTGAAACACACTTTACATTTTGTACGACACATTTTTAACATTATAGTAGCATAACATTATGGTAGGATTTAATTCGTTTCCCCTCACCGAAAGTTCCAGCTAATGGTAGAATTCGAACCTACATCCATCGACCAAATGTCCAAAGATTTCACTGTTGATCTATCTATCATTGCTTCAGAAAGATCATCACCTTGTTTTGATTTGGTGCTACGAGTTATCTATTAATCTTGAATGTAGATTTATTTTTAGTTTTCTGCAATTATTGCTGTGTAGACTGACCAACTGTCAAATGAGATGTAATGTTTTCTTTTTATTCGGCAGACTCCAAGGTCTGTATTTCTTTTGTGCTTTCGTTTATTTTATTAATCATGGGTACGTCGGCTTTACCAGTCTCATTTAGCAGAATTATCTGGTTAATGCTGTATTTAGTACTTGACGTTGACTTATTATACTTTTATTTATTGTATTGATATTTATGTATGATGTTGTTATGTGTATGTGTAATATATATGTAGTATATCGGTGTTGATATTTTATTTATATATTGTGATAGTAAATAGGTTAAACATAATTTTATAAAAACCTCACATTTTACACCTACCAACATTTATCTCTGCATCACCTAATGGTTGACTAGTAGAGAATGCCTTCGGCATTAAGTCCGCCATTGCATATTTAATGCATAATGTGTAAATAAATAAATAAATCATGTTAAAGATCGTTATAAATGTGAGCAACTATTATTATTATTTAACCTAACTATTACATTTGGGATTTTTAATTGAGATTATTGCCTTTATGGTGGCTTCATTATTATTGTATAGCCATTTTTAAATTATAATCCACAACCGCACCAGAGCGTTCACGACCCAATGGACGAACTTACTAATTGTATCGTCAGTCACGTCGGTATAGGATCTGGGATATTGAAGAATGAAAAATATAGAGATGACGTCACGAAACAGTAAGGCGTTATCTGTGATGCAACCGCTGAAAGATCTCATGTCAGGTGCGAGCATGTGGTAGTTAGTCAGTGCTATGTTGCGGGTGTGGAACGATTAACACCGGATACTGGAACGGCAATTTTTATTTATATTTATGTAACATTTATTAAAAAAGATTATTGAATATAAACAATTATAAGCGTATAACAGCGGTGGCCAACCTTTTTCAATGCAAGTGCGCAATAAAAAAATTTTACAACACGGTGGGCGTTTATTTATACATTTATGTATTTAATTATAATTCTTGTTCCACTTGGAAATATTTGACAAATCTAAATATATTTTATTCGCCTTGTGCCATACATTGAAATTCTATAAATTGAAATTGAAAAAAAAAATTGAAATTAACCAACTATAAATAAATAAACACAAATTCACAAGTCATATCATTACATAATATAAAACAAAGTCCCCAACCGCGTCTGTCTGTCTGTCTGTTCGCGATAAACTCAAAAACTACTGAACGGATTTTTAAGCGGTTTACACCAATTGACAAAGTGATTCATGAGGAACGTTTTGGTATATTTGTCAAGGATTTTTTTGTAACCAGGACGAGAGAATTAAATTATATATTTGAAATATTGCTATTTAATACTTATTTGTCTATGTAGCTTTCATGAGAACTTTGTGTTTTATCTAAATTATTTGCTAGTTATTTCTTATTATTTAAATGAAATTTTTGCCATTTTTGCTTAACCCTTTTAATCTTTTTAGCGATCTTAATTACTTCTAGAATACTTCATAATTATCGCTTAGTTTTATATGGAAAAGCATGATGATCTATAGTTTAGATAACACTCTGAACAGTTTCGTGTAAGCTTGCAAAAGTTACATCAAAACCAGCACAGTGATTAGATGTAGATTAACAATAAATACTTAATTGTTTTTTAGATTCTCTTATTTTCTTTTATGTATCTCAAATAGTCCGCTCGTCTCTATTTTATTCTGTACTCAATATCCATATACCCCTATATTGAAATGGATTATAATCTGTAAGTAGAATATAAAGAAAAAAATGCAGTTTTAAAATTAAAATAAAGTTTTTTATGATTAGACTATGTCTGTAGTTAGCTGATTACTTGGCACGTCTTACAGCCTCGTTAAATATGAACTTCTCGGTATGATAAAGTGATCAAAGTCTATTTACTTTAGGTATCTAATAGAAAAAGTATCCAATAGGCTTTAGAATTTGTAACTAAACCAATGTTGGCTTAAAATATTTTGTTACATATAAAAATCAACATTGCCTTACAATCATAAAAAAATAATCGTTTAAATTATCTCAGTTATTGCATGATTGCAGAGAAGATATATATTTTTGGCAGAAGCGGAATATAATCAAAAAATTTAAACCATTTATATAAATTGTAGCTCGTTTTTTTCATCATTAATTATGTGAGTTATCTTAAATTTATCCTAATTAGCATTCAGTATTATTTTGTATTATTTAATTTATTATGGAGCAACGATTTAATCACTTAACCCTTAAAAAACCCCATATTACCAGACGACGTAATTAGTTTGTATTTATATATATGTACTCTATTTAACACTTCGCGTATAAGAAAATTTTGATATCAATCTATACAAATTTTACTACGAAAATAAACTATTAAAACAAAGTAACTAAATGTACATTTCGAGTACTCATTTATCCATTTACTCAAGTGTTAATAAAGTGTTTCTTGAAATTTCAATCTCAAGACGTCAAAGTAATATAATAATCGGCTTACTTCACAATACGCGTGAATAATCTGCCCTATCTTATAATTAATGTAAACATAATAATTATATAGTCTAGTAAATTTCGTAATGAATCCAGTAACTCTTAGTCACTGTATTTTTAGAAAAAGAGAAAATAAAGTATTGGAGCGGTATTTTCGTTTTTAAATATATATGATACGTAATTGACGTAATTAAGTAACATTGAAAGTTACTAAGCTTCTATATACGCCATAAATATCATATAAAGGATACACTTTATATTTAAATGACACAAAACTACACCTCTATAAAAATTAGCTAAACGGTGTTGAAGTTTATCAAACCTATATAATTTTACCAACGATCATTTTTATATTTTAAATTTAATAATTAAAATGAATACGACACGAACGTTAGCCGTTTTAAAAATACTAACTGCCCACCTCGGCTATGCACGAGTGAACTAACCAAGAAACTGAGGGTACATTCTTCCCTTCGATCAACAATAACTAGATAAAGGGTCACGTACAAAATCGAAGCTAAATCCTGTCGGCGTAAATATATACTTATGTGTAGCTATTTGTTTACTAAGAAATGGAGAAAAAAAGTTTTAAGTTCAACCTAATTACAACCATAACACCTTGTAATAAAGTCACAAATATTCAAAATATTATCTAATACTCACGATAAAACGAGCAAAGCAATAAATTACTCCCCTCACAAATGAAAAGACAACATAAACAACATTTAGTGTGAATTCAACCTTAACACGTAATGAATAAAGTACTTTTCCCGTTATTGTGCGTGACGAGGCCAAACATTTATATCACAGGTTTAAAATCGGTAGTTTTGTTCAAAATTTGATATTATTTGTTAGTTTAAAGCTTAAAATTATTCAACATGTATTTAGCGAAAGTAAGATACTCTGGCAGTTAAATTGCTTTTTCGGGTATTATTTTTGGATCTTTTGAATACACTGTGGCATGTGAAACGTGCTTACATTGGTTGTGTTTCAAACAAACTAAACAGAATAAGGGCACACATTTCAAGTGAGCTGTTATTTACCGAGACGTTTTTTTCGCGCCGACCTTTTATCTAGTTATTGTTGATCGAAGATTTTTCCTTTATATAACGATCACATGACAAAATAAAATGACAACTAAAAATCAATATCTTAATTTTCACAATATTTTTGAGTTTTGCCCTATCCTTTTTGGCTTACTCATCTCAATTATTTTTATATGTAGGTTTTTAGCCAACATTTTACACGTTGTCGTTTTCTATCATTTTCTCTCATACGAACCTTATCCTGACAATTACAAACACGAAAAAAAACCAAGTCATCATCATCATCATCTGCTCCAAACAACGGTTAGCAACCCGTTTTCGACTACAGCGACCACTAAGAGACAATAACATACCAGTCTATTTCCCATCCCTTTCGCGTGCACGTCTAGCATATCTTATCTTACCTTCGCGGTAAACGTACGTTCTCATCTAGAGACAGGTTCTGAGGTGATGTAATTACATATATGTTCGACTATAAATTTTTATTTGTTATAAATTGAAATCGCTGACAGTAGTACCGTACGTCAGACGGCGCGCGCCAACAACGCATGTTAATCAGACAGATCACGTCTAATTGCCGAGTCGAGTGTGAAATGCGGGCTTAGCGATGAAATTATCTGCACTTTACTGTTGATTTATGGTTGATTTAACGCCACGTATCACCGCAGCCTTAGTTTAATTATTAAACGCTGTTAATGAAGGCATTAGATTGGATGTAGTTCAGTTATATATGAAACTATCTAGTTTCAAAGCACATCTGTGCCCGCGACTCCATCCCCGTGAAATTTTATGTAAAAAAATAACGATTAACAAAGTCATCTCAATGTATTAAGTCGATTTACTTATCTACTTTTCTCTCGTACTTAAATCGCGTCGTCATTAAATGTACAATAACTTTTCATAGACGTAACCGATTTTAATGAAACGAAGAGTAATCTTTCATTGAATTATTTTTTTTAAACCACACACTCATCAAAAAAATTAACCCTCTGAATCTTGAACTATTTATTTAATGAAGACGACATCAGGAGTGTTACTATTATATTGCAAAGGTAGGAGAGCTTATTTCAATACCTACTTGAAAAGCTCTGTATCATGTCATAGGTTTAAGTTTTGACCCGTTTTTGTCTTGGGGAAATTCTTATGACCTCACCACCTTCTGGAGAAGAGAGTGAGTAGTGTAGGACTCGTACTCACTAAAACCCCACGGTGTACCCTCTTCCGTCATAATAATATGATAACCTTTATTAAATGCACACTACTCGCACACTACCTACACGCCACCCGCGCATCAGCCGCATAAAACCCGCACACCATCCTCACACCACCCGCACACCATTCTCATACCTCCCTCACAACACCCGCACACCATCCTCACACAACCCTCACACTACCCGTATACCATCCACACACCACCCGTACACCACCCTCGCATCACCCTAACACCACCTTCATATTACCCTCACAACACTCGCACACCACCCTCACATCACTCGCACACCATCCCCATACCACCCGCACACCATCCTCACATCACCCACACACTATCTGTACACCACCCGTATACCACCCGTACACCACCCTCACATCACCGGCACACCACCCTCATATCACCCACACACCACCCTCACATCACCCACACACCACCCGATTTTGTCTTCGATTTTGTTAATAAATAACAAAAGGTAACTTCTAGACCAGCCATACTCGACCTGCGGCCCGCGGGGTCTTTGTAGTTGGCCCAGCCGAGTATACTTTATTTTCAATTGTTCATCAGAAAAACTATGCGCACGCTGTGTAAATTAAATAGATTCCAGATAAGCCTTAAATCCTTATGGCATAAGGGTTATACCAAGCTTGTTTTATTGGGCAACCATTTTTCACTACATTTATACGTTGTTAATTTGAAATTACTTTTTTTTTGTTATTTGTATATTTGTTTGTTATATTTGTAGTTTGCGGCCCACTACACCAAGACTGAAACATGTTGGTGGTTCGTTTAAAAAAAAGTTTGAGTATCACTAGTCTAGACAATAAACTGTTGTTTTTGTTCTCATCAAATAACTGTTAACCATCGTACTAAAGTAACGTGAATAGAACCAAAAAAGAAAGAGACTGTATCAATAAATAATAGTTCTAGACTTAATTTTATCCAGACCTTGATATCTATCTGTAAACAATCATAAAACAAACACAATACATATGAATTAAAAATAAAATCTCAACATTAGGTTACAAATGTACACAACAAAATTGCAAACAAGATTTAAGAGAGACCTAACTTTAACAGGAGTAAAAGATTAAAAGTTAAAAATCACTCCGAATGTATATGTGATAACATTACACAACAAAATGCCCTTCACGTTCTAACAGAGTGTCCAATATTTTTAAAAATTAGAACTGATTTAGAAGTGGAACTTGGAATCACAGTATGCAAAAATGAACTCAAAAATTGAGTAAGTAACAAAAACACTAGAGACAGTTTTGTAAAATTCTGTGTACAAATTGTAGAAAAGTTAAAAAAATGTAACAAATAAATTAAGGCCAATAAGCTATTGTATATATTTTTATATTTTTTGTACTTTTTATTTTTTATTATTAAAACAAAAACTACACATGGATAAAATAAAACTTAAAATAACTCTTTTATAAATAAACAAAAAAAAAACCTCTAAAGTACTTGAGGTTTTTTTTTTGTTTATTTATAAAAGAGTTATTTTAAGTTTTATTTTATCCATGTGTAGTTTTTGTTTTAATAATAAAAAATAAAAAGTACAAAAAATATAAATATATTGAATATTTATATCTATATTATAATAAAACTGTAGCAAGGTCAAATCTATACATTAAATATTTTTTGAAAATTTTGATCGGGGTAGGCTTTGTTATCGATATAGAAGCCAAAACTACCCCTTTTAAAATTTTTGTCTGTCTGTCTGTCTGTCCCTGTGAACGTGTGAACGCGCATCACTCGGAAAGTACTGAACCGATTTTGACGAAACTTGGCACAGTGATAACTAATGTTACGAGATTACATTTAGGATACTTTTTGTCCCATAAAACGCAATGGATTCTCCAGGATCTGCCTGTTTGTCTATACCTTTAAACACGAATCACTCTGAAAGTACTAAACCAATTTAGATGAAATTTGGCACAGTTATAACCAATATCACAAGGTTACATCTAGGATACTTTTTATCTTATAAAACGCAAGGGATTCTCCAGGATAACGGACGAAAGTAAAAAAAATGTAGTTCATGATATTCTTGACGAATTTTGGTAAATTTTCTTTGTGATATATATAG
>MU158718.1:1242198-1369877 GCA_015888305.1 Antheraea pernyi
ATTTTGAACAGCTGCGCGCGCGAGCCGTTGTAATGTAGCCGCGATGGCTGGAAACCTATGTATTGTAGTGACGGATCCTAGAAGAGGATTTCGGGCGGTTTCTTCGTATGCCGAGATCTCCGAGATCTCGTGGAAGATGAGTAATTGACCTGCGTAGTCAATACTCGATAGGGAGAAGGAATAGGCGGGGTGATCCTGTGAAGGATTAGCCGCCGGAGGTCTGGGTTCGTTTCACCTTAATATGGTCTTTTCTTAGCCTACCTTTTTAGTAAATGCATACCAACATATGGAGCATGTTGCTATGCTACCACATAGAGACTGTTCGTTTTTGCGGAATACAAATTGAAATTTTTAAAACAAACTGCTGTAAAATGATAAAATTACATACGTCACCTCAAAATGAAAAAAAAAGCATCGTAATCACGGATGCGTTCAAGTTGCTAATAGCAATTTGAAGTTGCGTTCATAATTACAGAAAGAGGTGATTGCACGCCCGCGTTCTTGCATCGAGAGTCTCGGGTTTTCATGATCTCTCGTTTCTTTCTATCCAATCGTTTTTCGTTTCTGTATTTCAGAACGTAGTAAACCTTCCTTTTAAGTACGTTCAAACCGCACTTTTCAGTGCGTCCAGCGTCCGCCGTGCTATGCTTGTCGCCGTCTCACGTTCCAGGGATCCAGCACGTCGTGCCTGCGTACGTCGTGCTTCGCTCCGTGGTTTGTGCTGCGTGTCATCGCGCCGTCCAAGAAGGAAGAAGTGTTAGGCACTGTAGGTCCCTTGTGAGGCATTGCACATCGCCCACAACTCCCTTGATCCGGACTCGGGATAGTCCGTTAAATTCATTAAAGCGCGCCCCCTGCCCCTCTGGCTAGTTAAATATGCTAAATGTGATGAAACCATACTCTGCGGCCTCTCCGGCGTTATCGTCGAGACGACGCACAAAACGTCCGTACCCTCGCAGTGTCACAATTGCGAGGTAAACGGACACTCCGCACGAAACTGTCGCCTGAGACTCAGGTGCGTTAAGTGCCTCGGCGACGACTCCACCAAGGAGAGTTCTCGCTCCTCAACATCCTCCGACCCTGCGAGTTGCGTTCTGTGCCGTGGCATGGGTCATACCGCGAACTATCGCGGATGTCCCCGCGCCCTGAGCACAAAGCACCCTCGCTGCCCTAGGCAGGTCTCGCCGTCTAGGACGGCCGCCGCCTCCGCCCGCCCTAGACTTCCGCCTCTCATGTCCCGAGAGGCCTTCCTGAGCCTGCCGAGCACGTTTCGTGCCCCTGCAGCATCCGTACCCACGACAAGCCTTCACAGGCTGACTTCGCGCTGTCATTTTCAATGTCCAGTATTGACTATATGGGACAATAACTGATTTTCCACGAGATCTCCGAGATCTCGGCATGCGACGCAACATCCAAAAATCCCGAATTAGGTGCTATTACAGCTCTCGCTAGGTTTCCCACCATCGCGGCTACACTACAACGGTTCGCGCGCGCTGCCGTTCAAAAATAAATAATTCAGTATTAGATAAAGTAAGTCCCTGCATTTATGTCTATCTTCCCCTAAAATAACACTTTGATAAATGCTTCCTAACACACCGCGCCTGTGCCTAGTTTAATTTTTGTATTTAATAAAATGAATATTTATGTATTAAAATAAATAAACAGTTATTATTTTATGATACAAATATTGCTTTATCTTTACATTATACCATAGCACATTTAGTGACGGCACATAAAAAAAAAATATGCGTCCTTCTAATCCTGTGTCTTTACGACACACACTGTTTTTTTTTTTTTAGATTTCTTAAGAAGGTATTTTAAGTAGGTCAGCGGTAGCTCATTCAGATGACACAGCAATAGAAAGGTGCATGTATACTGATATAAGCCCGAGTATTTCATAAAAAATAATCACCTATTGATGAATTCTGGTATTAAAAATATACAAGAATTTAAAAAAAATACTCAAAGACGTAGAAGTCACAGATATCTTGTCTATTACATTAAGAGCGTATTACAAATTGGAAGGCGAAAATTCAAGCAACAAAGGATTTCTATACAAGCGAACTAAAATGTTGTAGTATCGAAATACTTTCGCATTGGCTTAGCGATCCCATCGACAATTGCATCCGGAAGGGTATTCAAAACGATCTCACCATTCAGAGATCACGTTCTTTGTGACAATGGTCTGGGTGACACGCGGAGAGCGATTAAGCGGTATGCGAATGTCCATATGTTAGAAGTAATTTTTCCAAGCTCGCAATATTGGTTACTACCGACAAGTTGAAAATCTGTCGTCAAGAATAAAAGCAAAATTGTTGTTAGCTTTCTGAATTATTGCTTCTGCTTATTGTTCTACATCTGAGCTATACCATAACCATACGCCTAATGTTCGCAATCCAGTAGAGTACAAATATTTATGAATTATATATACAGTGCATATGTAAAACTCAAGGAGTTATTACGATACGAACTAACTAGTTATTACGATATTGCCCTAACAAGGCCTTAACAGCTTCACCGGACTACAAGGAAACATTTAGTGTTTCATGATAGTAAAATATAAGTTGTAAGATATAATATTATGCAAATCACAGTGTTTGATATAAAACTAACTTTCCATTACTCGTCATAGTCCACTAGACTTTCTGTTTGTTGTTAAGACTACCATCGACTACCACTGCCGAAGTAGCTCGCGCTTTCATTTGTTAGCCGTCTTTCGGTAACATTTGCCTGTCGGTCCTACATTATTTCAGTACCCCAGATATCTCAAATAATTTATTGTCCTGTCGTCTGCTCCTTGTCTCAATTATTGACTTCTTTCATCTTGATCTTGTAGATAATACATCAATGAGGTTTCTTTTCGGTTGACATATTTCTGTATACACATAATGGGGCGGCAACCACCACACCCACACTGATCGGGGTACCTAACCTAGGCAGTGAACTGTATATTTAAAATTAGCTGGAGGTAGATAGTCCTGGAAAAACATATGCCGAAAGGATTTTCTTTATAACCGGGATAAAACGCTCACTTACTTGATATAATGTCTTCTCCGCCGCCGTTGCCGATGGTGAGAGCACCAGATTTCCAACACGTACACACACAATGCACAAATTTAAATTTCCGATCCACCGTGTCGCTTGTATGGTGAGCGAGTCTGAGTGTAAGCGCGGGTCTCGAGCAAGTGCCACCGAGCAAGTGATCGAGTAATTGACCGATCATCCCGATTGTCCGCTGACAAACAATGTGTCAAAAAAGAATTTTGACTACCCCCAACCAATTTATGCCTGAACACATAGATTCTGTTTTCTTTACACTTAATTAGTTTATCACTGCACTATGAAATTGTCACTACAACGAAACGCTACGTAAACTAAATTTCGCTGTCTCTTATAAATTACACAGTATAAGAGGAGACGGAAGAAAGAATTGCTGGTAAAAAAACTCGTGTCTAACCAATGTAACAACGGCGTAGACGGTTTCAGTGGCAGATATCGCTGAAACGATATGAAAGACTCTTTTAAGTATTTGAACAGATAAAATCATAGTTCAAAATTTAACTGGAATAAAATTTGTGATTTTTAAGTTATTTAATAAAACTTATCTTTTGTACATAACCTTTTTTATAGCTTTTCTGTTCTTAATGACCGAGTTAAAATGCCTCGTGTGTCAGCGTGAGTTACCGGTCATATGCTATAGACTGAAAAAGGTAACACATACATAGTGCAATTATACTTCTAGGGTATAATAATAAATCGACCGGGCGGTGCAGTGTTTCGCTGACATAGACATTCATAGTTCGGTTCTTCTCTATAACGCTCGAATTTCATCGGGCTGTCAAATCGATTCCAGCCAGATATTCAACTACAACGCGTCACACGCCTCCTTACGACACTATTAGTTTGGCAATTTTTTCGCTCTTAAGTTAATATGTTTCATATTTTAATGATATTGTCAAAAATTACGAGATTTATAATTTTAGAAAAGATAACGTATACATTTTTTTATTATCTCCACAACGCGGCCTTTAAGGCTATCGGATAAGATAATACCAAATATAAGAAAGCTACAGTCTCCAACTAAAACCTGAAGAGCGTTAAGTAATTCGTTCCATTCATTCACCATCATTCATTCGGTCGGTCTCGGTCCGATTCATTTACGAGCGTCTCGGGCCTCTCGGGCCCGCGTTATTTAAAAGAAATTTCTAGAAAACTCGACGAGACGTGTGCTCCGAGTGCGGGCTCATTACGGCTTTCTTTGAATACGCCCGCGTTCATTAAAAGCGTTGCGGAGGTATTTTTCATTCGATTCTATATGGTTTTGAGGTAATGAAAATAAATTACATGTTTTCAGTTTATGTTTACTGATTGCTAGCTATGCGCGTGCCTCCACTTGCAGTTATTTATTTTCTTTTTTTAATTTCATTTTTACTCTAAGACTATCAATTTAAAAAAAAAATCACACAGACATATACACCTGTAATACACCTGTAAACAATAAATGTAATGAAGCCATTAAAAAAAATTAAATAACAATTCCGTTTTAGGTCATTTGTTCCCAATAGTAATTTATAATAGGGTTATAAAATACCCATTGTTTTTTATACTTCGGTAATTATTGCTATATCTCATATTTCGCTCCCCTCCCTTTCTTGAAATCCTATGTCCTCAAATTGTTGGGCAGACGGCAGACACGATTCTTTTCCATCCCGTTCTTTTGGTGGGTTCTTACTTATTTCACTCCAAATAAGCACAATCTTATTAGCCTCCACAAGTACAGTACAGTTAAGTATTTTTAGATCAAACGTGGCGGAGGCCTATCCTGGGGATCTCAGGAATGCTTGGGAATAGAACTGCATTCTTAGGAATGTAACTGTTGTCCCTTTGAAAAGCGTGATCGATCAATAATCATTTTCGACCCGCACTTTTATTTCTATAGAATCTTCTTGGCACATTTTCCACAACTCTGCATTGCTGATCGTCTCTGGCAATGATTATCAAGATTTGACAAAGGCTGCGGCTGACAAAAACTTAGAGTTGATGTGTGAGGTCTTTGGCTTTTTTCAGTATTTTACACCCAAGACTGACTTAGCGTTAGAATTAAGGATTTTCAGTTTTACTCTTTTAGAGAGCTATTTGACTTGCCATACGGGCTAGAGTCATGCGAGAGCGACGTCCGCTTTAGCGATCTGGGATCAATGTCTAGCGGTGTTCATTCGGTTCGTTCAGTTGGTGGTGTATGTGTCTGTATACAGTTATCGTAAATTTATCAAATACTGATGATTAATACAGAGGTTACATCGTTTTACTCTTTCGCGTAACTCTATATATCCAGTGCATGGCTACACTATATAGATAACTCACAGATGAGAGATTATTAGCAAGTTACTTGACATTTACCATTATATTTTAGCCAATTTCAGTAATAATAATGTGCTACGTGAAGCAGAAAATGTCGCTTATACGAATATTTGTCTAAAACTAAGTGATTTTTTAAAATGTAATATACATTGATTCATCTGTTTTTTCCATTTCCAAGGTTACTTTTATGTGAGATTTTATTGCACTCGATTAAGAGATTAAACTTAATTGAAATCTAGTAATCTAGTAATTCAACGTTCAATAACATAGCGATAATCAGTGCCAAATGAAAAATTCCTTTGCACTCTGCACTCCTTTAATGAACGCAGGCGTATTCAAAGAAAGTCATAATGAGCTCGCACGTACAGCACACGTTCCGTCAAGATTTCTAGAAATTTCTTTGAAATAACTAGCGTCGACTCCTGAGGCTCTCGTACATGAATCGAGCGAATGAATAGGTACACGATGAATGAGTACATCGAATGGTTTTCATTTATTTTTCAACTTTATTGAATTATGAATAAGGTCTACCATAGCAGCTGCTATTTATCGTAGTTGCCTCTTCATGTTACTGAAAACTCATAAAAATTATAGTATCATAGATTATGGTGATGTTCTCCTGCAGCGACTCAAGTCAATGTGCGATTTTCTGATAATATGACTCCATCGTTGATGACCTCCAAACTGTGGTGTTTTATACCGGCACCTCCACATAATAAATGCATAGAAATGGGTTAATTAATACAAAGCCAGTTTTGTATAGAGCTAGCATTGCGCATATAAAACAGAGAATGGAAGCTAGATAACGGCCTATAAAATACTCAGTGACTACTAATAAACAAGCTTTTGTAGGTGGTAGAAGCTCGCTGAAGCTACTACTGGTTTCAGCATGAATGGGTCAGCTCGCCCGGGGTAGTACCACCCGACTCACAGAAAACCGATGAGAGGTAACAATGCTTGCATTGTTGCGTTTCGTTCAGTCAGTGAGAGCGCCGGATGCCCATCTCCCCTCTCCCCATCCCTTCTCCCTCCTCCTCTTCCCCCCTTCCTCCCACAAACACAGGCTGGCAACGCACTTGCGACTCCCCTGTCTATGGACGGTGGTGATCACTTAACATCAGGTGATCCACCTGTTCGTATGCCTCCTATAATATATAAAAAAAAAAGCTTACAAAGTCAAAAAACAACATGCCGCTGACAATAATAACAAAATGGTAACAAATACAGCTTTGATAATATAGAAAGCTTCAGTACGTTCTGACCACTACCTCGAATGCATCGGACGCATACGATCTGATAAAGTGCGATTTTGATATACTATACTTTCTAATTTTGAATCGAATTGATTTTTATTCAGATCGGTGCTTGTACTCTTGAAATCGAAGTTTGCCATCGTGGTGTGGACTAAATCCATACTGGCCAATCTATTTATTTACTGCCATCGTGTCTAATGGCTTTTAGTTGAACTAGTTTTCGTTATTCATTACTACTTACTGTCTGCGACTTTATCCGCACCAAATCTATACTAATATTATAAAGAGGTAGAGTTTGTGAGTTTGTGATGTTGTAAGAGGTAATCTCAGGAACTACTGGTCCGATTTAGAAAATTCTTTCAGTGTTATATAGCTCATTTATCAGAGAAGGTTATAGGCTATATATTATCACGCTAAGACCCATAGGAGCGGAGCAGCAATGAAGAATGTTGCAAAATCGGGGTATTTTTTTCCTTTTCAGAGCTTCCGCTGCGTCTTAGCGCAAAATAACCATTCCACGCGTACGAAGTCACGGGCAGAAGCTATTAACTAATTATATTATCTATAATCTATACTAATATTATAAAGAGGTAGTGTTTGTGACGTTGTAAGGGGTAATCTCAGGAACTACTTTCATTTTCAAAGCTTCCGCCGCGTTTTAGCGCAAAATAACCATTCCACGCTTACGTATTACCGCCCAACGAAGTCGGCACGGGTCGGCTAGTTAGAATATAAAACACTATCTATGGTAATTAAATATACAGTTTAATTGCAATTTATAGTATACTAGCGGGCCCGGCAGACTTTGTCTCTCCCTGTTTATAAAAAAAATCCTTGACAAATTATATAACAAAACGTTCCTCATGAATCATTTTATCCACTGGTGAAAACCGCTTGAAAATCCGTTTAGTAGTTTTTGAGTTTATCAGGAAAAGATAGACAGACAGATGCAGTAGGGGACTTTGTTTTATACTATGTAATGAAGACAAAAATCATCTTTATGAGAAAATACTTTGGTTTATCAACATTTATTGTTAAAAATCTCCTTGTATTTTATTATTTTAAAAAAGTACAATTTTTATGCCATTCTGTTTCGAAGGCTATGAGATTAAAGCATAAAATCAAAAACATAAAAAGCTAATCTTTTATTTTAATTTATAATTCAGTGTAAATCTTCTAATTAGCTAAAAAATAAAACGAATTTGAGATTACACATTCGTAGCAATAAGTTAAACTCTGTTGAAATGTATTAATCACATACATATATAGATTAACGTTAATTTTAAACAGATTAGAATATTATGATAACAAATCTTACGATTATACCTATTAGCAGGGCTTTTCTTGTTGCACGCGTACGCGCGGTGTTACGCAGTGCCCTTAACCCTAGAAAGATAACCATACCACGGCATACGTTAAAGATAACCAACCATACGCATCAAAGGCCCACTCTTTTATAGTACGTGTTTTTAATTGATTAACTAAAAAATATTTATAATTTATGATATTATGTTAAAAAGTATATTTAAAACTATGAAAATAAAATACATTTATTACTTCAATTTGTTTATTTCAAATAATTTAAAACCAAATCAGTAGACCTCTAGGAAAAAATAACGAACATCAACAACTTTATGCTTCATGGACGAAATCGCTTATAATGATCTTATGAAAATAAGAGTTTTTCCTTATAAGATGTTTGACTATAATATATTATATATAATATAATAAATTTAATATAATAAATAAATTATAATCAATTAAATAAATTGAATATAATCAGACTAAAAAAAATCTGTCACAAAAAGAAAAATGTACTCATGGCAAACGTAATTTTTGCCGCCGCAAAAGAATCATTTGTACTTAGAACTGGTTGATATTATTTTATTTTTAGACGTAAAGTACCGTCTTCTTTTGACCGACGCCGTGATGGTTTCTCTTCTTGTATTGTACGACTGTGTGCAGAGGGCTCTCGAACAATATTTTCGATGACACTCAAAACGTGTCTCGGCAAAGTAGAAATCTCTAATTTCTCTGTCATTCATGGCGTACTGAGTTTATTCATATATTCTCTTCTATTCAAGCAATCTAAAACTGTGGATATCTCATGATTTTCATTGGTTTTCGTTCTGACATTTTACTACAATATCTTACCATTATATACCACAAGTACCCAAAATAACAAGGTGTACATTTTTGTAAAAGATACAAAAAATTATGCATTTGCAAAAAAGACCTGCCTATTAGCAATCGTGTTGTTAATCACTGTTGGAAATAACATATAATATTATAAAGATTTATTTCCTTCACAGATCCTGAAAGCAATCGAGGTTTCCGATTAAGGTATGTTTTTTTATTTTATATTATTTATTATATAAACGTATTTCCGTCTCTTGGAATTTACCTTGTACGACGTCTACTCGGTAAAAGTCGACTAATTACTCTAACGCTTCGAGAGCGCTCGAGAAAGTTCTCGAAAACACCCGAACTACACGGGTCTTGAGAATTTATCAGCGTTCCGCCCACTTAAATAATTTTCTAAAAGGCCCAATTTCTCACTGGTCTATTGTTAGGGGCCCGTTGTGCCCCGTTAATGACGTTAATTTGGAATTAATTCGCGATACGCCCCGCCGCTGATTAAACGTTGATTACAGGATAAATCTCGCAGTTTTCTGTCCGCGTCGAGAAGTCCTTCTGATTAAATTAATAGGGAGCAATTAATTCTATGTACCCTATATATATTATAATACCTAGATCCTATTTAGGAAGGTAGAAAGTATAGTGCATCAATTTTTTCTAAGTTTCTTTTACAATAATTTAATTGAATGAAAAATAGCATACGAAAACAGATTTTCCGCACCTTTTTTCTGCCTTCATTTATTTTAGTCTTGTCAAAAATCATTTAGTGTGTGAGTAACTATTGTTATTATTTTACTTAACTATTAAATATTTTACATCGGATTTTTCATTGAGATTATTGCTTTTGTGGCTGCATCATTCTTTTCTTTTATAGCTATTTTTAAATTGTAATCCACAATGTACAACACCGGAGCGTCCATAGCCCGATGGATGAACATACTTATTATTTTGTATTAGTAACGTATAGTTTAATCCTAAATCACGAAACCTGAAAATGCAGTCCTCGGGAATAGTCTAAAGTTGGCTAGTTTTCTGTTATACAAAAATGGCAATATAGCAAGTAAACAATAATCTTGAAGAACTTAGTTTTTACCCGAAACGGTGGTGCCGCTCAATACCTGATTTTTTCCTTCACTGAAAGTTCAAAATAATTTGATTGATTGACGCGGTATCGCTTCATAATCGTACATTTAACGCAACAAACCTGTAATTATTATTTGTATTAAAAAAAATTTAATGAATACTTCTGTAGGCACAATGAGCGGTTTTTTTGGCCTGTGTACATCTAATATTGATATTTTGCAGCTTATCATAAGTTTCATTAATTAATAGACTTCATAAAAATGTATATAATTATTATTCTTAGTGGCAATAGATATGAAAACCACACTAATGTTAATAATTTTAATAATCAAATTCTGTAATTTTAATATTGTTATTCACACTATAATTATTATGAAAATTCAAAAGAGAACACATTTAGTTAATTGTTTTGAGTTTTCACTTCTGTCGGCAGTCCTTATGACTCGATTTTTTAAATGTTATCGTGAATTCTTACTTTTCTTTCGACAAAACAACGCTTCGTGATTAATTTTATTACCGCCAAATTGCACAACAACTCTCGATGCACAATATTCAATTTTAACTGTAAATTCATAGGTAGAATCAAGAGTTGACCGCGAAGTATTTGAAAAGCGATACTATGAATTTACGCGAGTTTCTTATTTATTGCAACAGCTATAAAGTTTAGAATTGTATGAATATATTGGTCTATAATATATCTGGTTGTAGATATACGTTCATTTTACAGCACGCACACAATATTTCCCTTTTGTGCTTTGAAAATTTAATAAGCGTTTAACACTTCAAAGCCCACTGTGCCGAGCAATTTAGCTTAGTCGACGAAAAACACTGAGTTTTCGGTTACCGACGTAATTGGTTTAGACTGTGCCTTAGTCTGGGAGCTAGGACAGTTAGTGGAAACATTATCTAATTAAAATTGCATTTATAATAATATCTGTCGCGACCTGTCGCGAATTTGAGCCGGTGTAATGTACCTACTAATGTAACATAATAAGCATCAAAGATTTGATAATTATTTCATCAGTGTCAAAGAAGTTTTCTAGAAACTACTTTCCGTTGCATGAAATTTGTGAAAGGTTATTTTATTTTACATGGAATATACTATTTTGAATAAAACTACTTTGTAGCTTATTATATTTTAATAATATGCAAAAGAAAAAATTGGTTACTCTGGGTTATATTTAGATAGGTATATACCAATATAGACTTCTCTGTAGGACTGTTAAGAGATACTATTCTGTAGTACTTTCTTGTATACATTTTAGAAAATTTAGTCGTGTTATATGCAAATGCTTTATAATAAGAGTAGAGGAATAACAGAGTAATGGCTGGAATAACAGCCACTTCTGAAGGAAAATACTGGGATAATTACCACGCCAACTCACAATGTATTGGAAATATCAAGATCCAAGGAACCCATCAACAGTTCCATATTTTGCCACATAATCTAGTACCACAAGGAGATTTTTGAGGTTTAGGTTTCCTCACGATATTCTCCTTCACTGTCATCACTGTTACTAACTTAAATTAGTATATATAGGCAACACTCCTTGGTACAAATTGGGATTCGTAACTGAAAACATATTTTGAGGAATATTGCAGCGTAGGTTGGAGTAAACAAAGGTTCTTGATCAATAGATTCACTTTTGGGGGTAATGAATGCTGATACAAATGTAGGTATAGATACAGGACTAATACCTAAGTTTAAAGACTTCACCAAAACGAATGTGTTATTAACGCACGTCAAGGTGTACTAGCTAGAAGTACGCGACGCTCGTGACGTACGCGCGTTCTGATTTATTGACGCGTTTCAACTTGAATAGTACAACACAACGTAGCGTAGTACGCGACACTAGTAGAGCTTGACGCGTGTTAAACACGCGCTCTATTTCTCGAAGCCTTAAGAACAAATAATTTAAAAGTATGACAGAATATGACCCGTGTTACTTATTTTAGATCAGAATTTATTTAATCTTCCAACCGTGTTTGTATTACTTTTTTGTTTTATTTCTTATTGAAATCTACTTGGTGCCTACAAATACGTTTTCACTAAAATATTTTCGTTTTTTTTTTGTAGAAACTACTTACTTTATTTGAATTAATACGTGATTATTGCCTACACTATATTTTGAAAATTCCTGAGTCTACCGGTAAGAATTTCTTCTAAATTGGTTGAACTAATTTGAAGATTAGCAAATAAATATAAATAGCAATAATAGCAAATAAATCAATTTTAATAGCATATGATCTGTTATTGTGGTGATTTTTTGGTGAAGACTGTGTACCGCCATGAACGTTTTTACTGTATTGGTGGAGGTATAGATTCCTATGTAATTATCCTTACTAAAATATTGCTGGATATTGTTGGAACCTTGAACATACGTCGTACATGGTATATATGCAATGTTTAATTTGTCATTTCCTTTGATTTTCGTATATGTAATTATGAAAATATTATAACGTTTTATACATTAACTATAAATGGATAATAGTAGACGTAATTTAATTTTGAAGCCGTTTCTCACACCGATGCATACTGTAATATCCGGTGTTTGTGGCCCGTAGACATGCCGGTAGGCAAAAGATTAATTAGCACTGAAAACAGCGACGCAGCGCTTCGGAACGCTTTTAGCGCTGAGAACATAATCACTGGACGAAAATAAAAATTATTGCGCACACAATAACCCTTTTCAGTCATATCTTAGAGTTGCTTTTTCCATTTCGCAGAGTGAGTAAGCTTCGCAAAAGAAATGCATTACAGACGGGGCGTTAAACGCTGTTTAAGATTTTGAAATTGTGTCAAATATTTTTCCTACCGCTACGTGGAAATGCTCTGTAATTTCGTTTAATATTATGAGATGCAGCGAGCAGTTTTGTCTGAACCGTATTTTTTTATTATCTAGCTGTATCCTTTTTTTCATGAGGAATTCCCTAACGGATGTCCACCCCGTCAGGCAGCCGAGGATAAATATGCTCGAGTTGCATGGACTAAACCTCACGGTACCTACTTACACTTACACGGAGGGGAGGTGGGTGTTAGACACCTCTCTGACGAACTGTGGGAGTCGCATCGGCACAATGAGCATCCATCACATGGGCCTGTCCTGCGATTTCACTCGCTTTTACTTTTTTATATTTGAATTATTGTTACAGGAAATAACTAAGCCTAATTAAGTTCCATATAAAAGATAACTGTTGCGTATGGAAACGACCATGTAACTTAGCTGCGCGGCACAATGCCCCACGGGCATAGACATTCACACTTCGGCCGTCATCGGCAATGCTCGGTTCATCTCGAGGTGTTAACTTATCTTCGATTTCTAAAACTTTGCTTCATGCCATACGACCAGTCCCCACTATTACCTACTTTCTCTCTAGCGTACTTCTCGATCGACAGTATTTGTATACTTATAGTTCCACCCAAAAAGTGTAGCGTGATATTAGGTTAGCCTTAGCTTAACTATTGATAATTTTAAACAATTAACAAGATATAAGATTTGAAAATATTTTTTCAAAGCTGACTCGTTCAAGAGACTCTACTTTAAACAAAAAAAAAACGACATATTGAGCTCCATAAATATATAAATTAGCGTAGATAAAATAGTTCAGTGCCTCTTGTTTAGTAGTTATCGACAAGTTGCTGTGTTATTAATAAAAAAAAATACATGAAAAAAAAATGTTGTCCTTTACTATCGACAAGTCGAAGCATTAATTTACAAGGCTCTATTCGTCCTACTTCACAATCATCTTCAGTGTTAATGAAACTTAAAAAAATATTTAATTGTGCTCAAATGGTGACCACTTGACGACTACTAATTATATAAAATTTACGTTTATTACAGAATCACGTAAAGTTTTGATAATACCTTCAATATTTGGATACTTGAGTAAACGTACTACCGTGATATGAATAATAATAGATTAATATTTCGTTTCAAATACTTCGACGTAAGAATACAATGAAATTTACATCGAGAACAAAATAGCGGATAAACTTTTTTCATTCACAAACATTGTGAAATAATTGCTCTTCCAGTTTTAACGCTCGATTTTCACCGTGAAATTCAGGTCGATCTTGGAAACTGGATCACGGATCGCATTGTCTTTTATATTACAAATTTTAATGATTCCATACTTCTGTATCCATTATTTGAATGGTAAAAATGGAGAATTCGTTGGTAGTATTAAATTTGTGTATAACATTTTAAAATATTTTTATTTGGTCTACGAAAGTCTATACAGTCTTGTAATTCTATAAGACAGAAATATTTAAATGTAATTTTAATTAAGCTCTTTTAGAATGGACACGGATTACAATGTGTTACGTAGAAAAAATACCGTGTAATTAATGAAATAGGAACAAACAATTAGAAAGTTAACGTAAAAGTATAGCCCATAACTCTACGATAGCATAACACAAATATATTAAGGAGTTTATATCATTATACACTTCAT
This sequence comes from Antheraea pernyi, assembly GCA_015888305.1. Taxonomy (NCBI): domain Eukaryota; kingdom Metazoa; phylum Arthropoda; class Insecta; order Lepidoptera; family Saturniidae; genus Antheraea; species Antheraea pernyi. The sequence continues at coordinate 1,256,490 of MU158718.1, forward strand.
TCAAAACTATAAGTACACGTTACATTTTGATCTATAATGGTTTTTATAATATATATACATATATGTATATCGTGGGAGCCACTATTGACCTGTGATACCCCGCTATTGACTATATTGGGGTGTTACTAATGACCTCAAAGGCTATTGGTTGAAGTTATCGGCCGTTTATGAATTTTGATGCCTTAAAAGGCGACCGACGGCTCGATACTGGGCATATACTCACTCAGACAGTTGGACTAATCACATTTACGGATAATTCGTCGTAAATAATAGTCAGTGTTGTGTTTCTGTATTGGTTAACGTTTTATTCGATTGTTCTTGGTGGATTGATCGAACAAATCATAATCGTGACGTCACTATGGATGACCTCATACTTCTACATGGACGCCATTTATCGCTGCCCCGACATATAGTTTATTATAAATGAAATACACATCTTCATTTAACTATTATTATTTTAATAACCTTTATAGAAGCAGAAAATCTGTACATCCTTTTAAGCACTTCGCACATATGGGTGAGCGTGGCATTTAGAACAGTTAAGTTTATATGGCGACGGAGTAGAGATATACCTCACAAAATAAATTAAATTAAACATACTTTATTTATATTCATACTGTACGTCGGGCACATATAAACATATCAGTTTGTGATCAAACAGCCTACATTAATAGAACTGTTATTAAAATTGTAAGAAACTACGATTTTTATGTGTTTATCGATGATATTTGTTTACAGTAGAAAAATGAGGCAATCAATTTTTTTACCGTTTTTCCATCTGTACTTTAAATATATTGCGAAGATAATAACAATGCGGGCAAAGTCACGGGTATCAACTAGTAATTTATAAAAATAAACATTTCCCTACCAAGTTTTTCGTTACACGGAAGTCCCTGATTAAAACACTTCCGCGTTATTTCATGCTTTTCTGAATCTTGGAAGTTTGATGAACTATCTCAGAAGTGAATTTGTCTTGAGGAATTCATTTCACACTTCATAAGTTGGAAGTATCGAAGGAGGGAGTAGGTTTCGTAAAAGAAGAAAGTCTATGCAGTCATAAGGACTGTTTTGTGCGTAAAGGTGCTGGTTCAAAGGGGGGTTTTTTGCGAAATAAGGGATGCGGACTCACCGATGTTGATTCTGCTGGTTTCACTTCACTTCACTCGCGGCGATATATATTATGCACTATATATGATTCAGTGTCTATGCGCTTTTTACAAAATATTGTAGAATAGTAGTAATGAGTGACTACCAAATTCTTGCGTATGAAGAGATCGTTTTTTTTTGTTGCGTCCGCGGTAAGGATCGTGGCGTAAGTGACAGATGATTGGATAGGAAGGAAGGCGGCAGGGATGCGTGTGCGTTCGGAAACATGAATACATATAATGCGCGCCAACACACATCTATTGGCACTCCGCACAATAATTATATACATTTTATTAAATAATCATAATCATAATTGGCTGCGCAATCTCAATATAAGATAATAAGAAAGAAATATAAGATGTACACAGGCCTCTATACTACTCATCGGTAGTTTGACGTAAGCCGCGCAAGCTCAATACGTCCGGTCATGCTTACTAGCATGTCATGACGCGAAATTATAAATTTATTTCCTAGTAAAACACCGTTCAATTCTCCTAAAGAAGTTTTTACTTCAAAAAACTATAGTACCAAAATGACAATAAAGTCATATTAGTGTACTTTCAATATATCTCACTAAAAGTTGTAGAAGAGTATGAAACGAATACGATTTCCTTATACCATAGCGACATTTGTATGTATTACAAATTCAATAGGCTGGGTTGTAAACCGACGTATATCTCATCTCAGCCGTTCTTCTGGTTATGAAATTGAAGCTGGCGACAATAAAATACATAATTTAGCTCCCAGCCCCCGCTACGGGCGCCCTTCTCTATTCCACTTGGTCACAGTATAACCATATCGCAGTAAGTAAACTACTACGTATTACCAAAAACAATCAAAACACAATCATTAGTTTTACTTGCTGAATACACTAGATTTAATATAGAGTCCCACTACGGCATATTAGCGATTATTAACATTAAAAAATCTAATGTGTTTTGATAAGTTTTTAATGTGTTACGAATATATTTGCGGGATGGTAGGGTTTTACAGCCTGACTGGGTCGCAACCACCATGAATGAACTACGAAAAAGTCCGTCATAGTGATTCGCTTCTGCGGGTTGCGTTTCAGGATCAGCCTGTGAATTTCCAGCTTTTCGCCGGCATGACAGCAGCGACCGGCGATAGATAGTGTGTCACTCGGTGGTCACCATTGTTTTTGGATTGTACTGTGCTTACCATCAGGCATAGGGCAGTCTTTTTCCCGTGCTACGATAAAAAAAATATATATCTCATGTTAAGAGACAAAGTGTCTTAAGAATGTAACGAGTTAAGCTTAGACAGATTGGCTCTCACGTGCCGTTATAAGGTTAGAATACATATTATGCTCGTCGTTTCTAGAATCGACCTTCATGATAGTGACGTGCTACAAAATAAATGCTAGTGTCCCTCCCCACTTCTCCGTGAGAGCAAAAACTCAGCAAGCTTCGACTTTCTGGTATGTTTTGTACTGGCACGCGAGCTACGGGCAAGATCTCGATACACATGACAGTAGCTTGATCTTGCTAGTAACTTGCATGTGTTTGTGCGCGTAACAAGCATGTGTATTCTGGACTAAAAGAATACATTTACGGTCGTCTAGTGACAGATTTGATAGTGATAATTAGTATTACTTTACGTATTATTTTGCCGTTCATCACATGTTTGATTGATTAATATATTTTATAAAAATGTATATAATTATTGCTCCGAGTGCCAATAGATATGAAAACCACATTAATCTTAATTATTTCAATACACAAATACTGGAATTTAAATATTGTCATTCACACTATAATTAATATAAAAATTCAAAATAGAACACATTTTGTTTCATTTCATTTGAGTTTACTCTTCTGTCGGCAGTCCTTATGACTCGATTTTTTTTTATAACTTTTCACTTATAACTTTTAACTTATAACGTTTTTTATACGATTATATTTTTCCTACGTTTACTGGTCTTTTCGTTCTTATTTTCTTTAGTCAAACGTGTTAATTATTATATTAAATTGTAATCATATAACAGTTATACTACTGAATCAGTATTATCTACGCTATGGCGGAGGACGGGGCACACCGCACCGCGCTGGCTTATTGTATTAGACATAGTAAATTTTCGTAAGACGCACATGTTTGCAATGATTGTGGTGAGAAATGCTCGCCGATACTTACTTGAGGGGGTTTGATATCACACTAGGGTTTTTAATTTGATTCAAATATTTGAGTGTCTTTTGGGAAGGTGTGAATTGGGTTTTATGAAATTAAAATGTGTAACGAAAGAGAGATAGCCATGTACGTATACCATATATAGGTTCTAGGCTGTAAGAGAATAAGTTAGTATATTCTTAAGGTATTTGAAATAAATATATATAGAGGGAGACAGTGAAACGTTCAAATATATAGCACATTATTTTCTGTTGCATCGTAGTGACTATCGTACATTTAAAAAAACGATTCTGTATTGTGTGAATATATGTTAAAATAAGATTTACATCCCTAATAGTGTATTCATCTCATTCTCTTAAATATTAATCAGAATACTAAGTTTCACATCTAACGCATGTGAAGTCACACACAACTTTTTTTTTTAATAAAGAAACAAAGATTTTGGGGTTGTAAGGGGTGTCGAATAACATCATTAGACTTGAGACACTCAAGCCAACCTCACCTGCACGTGGTGCACCCTGCTGAATAACGAACGAGGCAATGGTGAAAGCGGGGTGGTAGGGTTTTACAGTCTGGGGGTGCTAAGTCAGGAACCTCCACGTGGTGCACCCCGGGCAACGTCGGTCCCTTTGACCGGCGGCTGATACCTGACAAACTGGGCTTGCTTAACGGACTTGATTATCACATCGTCTCGACGATGGGGCGCTGGCGGGTCCGGCGTGCACTTGCACTGCCGTCGGGCGTGTTGGTTAGGGCATTTACCCTTACCTCCCACCGTCGATCTCGTAATCCCAGTTGGAGTGTCGTGGTCATGTCTCGCGGCTCCAATGGAACCGAGGGTCTTGGCTTAACCGCCCGGACCGCGAGGAAGACAACCTCTATAAAAAATTACCCCAATCCTAAGCGGCGGCGCACCGCGAGAGGATGCATGGCTGATGGGAGATCAGTCTCTAGTGCGACCCCCGTCAGAGGACCGGCCGACTCTCTTGACGGGTTACGCTAGGCTTACCCAGGTACAGGGGGCACTGCCTGGGTGGACCGTTTTTCCCCCATACTCGTGGGAACCAAAATGGATACAAATTCTTTCTTTTTAAAATCAAATAGTATTAAGGATGGGGTGGGCGTTACCACCCGTGCGGCGGCTGCTAAGGCAGAGGAGGTGGAGTTGGCTAAGGCGGATACCGCTAATACCAAGGAAAAAGCGGCTAGGCTCAGCGGCGTGACAAGATCGTCCCGACTGAGACGCATTAGCGGGTCGGGAAAAAAAATTCTGGATTCCGACACTGAAGTTGAGGAGGGCGGGGCTCTTAAGGTGAGCACGAACCGCAGGGGGACTTCCCGGAAGTGCTGGAGTGGCCGTGGGGTCATGGGAGAGGCTGACGGGTCTTTTGACCGGGCCCTGGCTGGTGGTGTAAGTGCTGCGGAGTCTGTTGCTGGCTCTGCCGCGGGCTCCGCAGCTGTCTCTGCCACGGGCTCCGCAGCTGTCTCAGTTGCCAACTCCGCTGCTGGTTCCTTGCCCAGCTCTGATGCGGAGATAGACATGCTAGACATGGACGTCCTAGACGCACAGAAACTGAAGGCTCTCGCCGGCTCGAAGATCGCTTGCATCTTCGAGACGGTGAAGAAGTCTAACAACCTGCAGAGTCCATGCATTAAGGCCTTGAAAGGCGCTGCTATGACCCTGCAGGAGGTTGTGGAGGCCCTTGCCGAGCGCACAGAGGGGGAGGAGATTAGAAAGCTTCAAAGAGAAATGAAAAATCTCCGCCGCCAGGTCGATGACTTAAAGGCGGAGAATAAGGCTTGGAAGCAGGAGGCAAATGCCAAGAAACAGATGCCTCCGCCTGCTCCTCCCATGCCGGCACCGGCAGAGCCTCTGTGGGAGCAGGCTCTTGCGGAAGCGGTGTCGCGCATCCACAGCTCTCTCCACACGTCATTCAGCAACATGCTGAATGCACGTCTGGAGAGTTTGGAGGGTCGTCTGCCTCCAGAGGCGCCCATTCGCCCACCTCTGGCGGCGGATAGGAAGAAGAAGGGTGGCGCGGCCAGCGCGGCGAAGACCGCGCCGGTTGCGAAGGCGCCTCCGGCCCCGGTGGTTGCCCCACTGGGCATAAACTGGGCCGAATTACCGGTCCCAGCGGCGGTGACGGATGGCGCGGCGTGGTCCACCGTTGTGGGCCGCAAGAAGAAGGCGACAAGGGCCCAGGCAGCCACGCCGAAGGCCCCAACCACGGCTCCCAAGACCACGCCTGCGAGGCAGAAGCTGCCGTCAGCCCCCAAATCGGCAGCGGTCATCTTGACCCTGCAGGATGCCGCAGCCAGCAAGGGGGTTGGCTATAGGGAGATCTTGATGAAGGCGCGCGAGCACGTGACCTTACCCGACATGGGCATAGCAGATGTGCGGGTGAGGCCAACGGCCACGGGGGCCCGGAAAATTGAACTACCGGGCCAGAGTAAGGAGAAGGCCACCGAATTGGCCCGGAAGTTGGAGAAGGCCCTGGACGGAGTCGCCACGGTCGTCGTCCCGACCAAAAAGGCGGACATCCGGATAGTCGGTCTCGACGATTCGGTGTCCCGGGACGAAGTCCTGGCGATCGTGGCGGCGAAGGCCAACTGCAGGGTGGCGGAGGTAAAGGTGGGCGATGTAAAAAAGAACTGGGGGGGTCTAGGTGCCGTGCACATGACGCTCCCCGCGGCGGCGGCTAGGGAGCTTGTGCAGGCTGGCAAGCTCCTGGTCGGGTGGAGCGTCGTGCGCGTGCAGCTGCTGGACGAGAAGCCCATGCGCTGCTATAAGTGTATGGGCTTGGGGCACACCCGCCCCCTGTGCCCTTCCTCGTCCAGCAGGGGTGACGGTTGTTACCGTTGCGGCGCGGCGGGCCATAAAACGGCCGAGTGCAAGGCGGAGGTGGCTCGCTGCGCCGTATGCGCGGATGCGGGAAGGCCCTTGGGGCATGTAATGGGGAGCCGCAACTGTCGGCCTCCCACCACGAAGGGTAGGGACTTCCCAGCAGTGGGAACAGCCCCGAAGGCGGTCACCGCCAGTCAGGAGGAAGTTGCTATGGACCAGTGATGGAGCACACCACTTGCAACTTCCTCCAGGCGAACCTGAACCACTCCGCCGCTGCACAGGATTTGTTCGTGCAGTCAGCGGTGGAGTGGGGTATCGGGCTCGCGGTCGCCGCGGAGCCGTACTATGTTCCCTCCCAGCCGCAGTGGGCTGGGGATCGGGCTGGCTCCGTGGCGATCGTGGCCGGTCGAGGTTCGTCCTTGGTGACTAGAGAAAGTGGGGACGGGTTCGTGACAGCCGTCTGGGGAGAGTACGCCATTGTGGGGGCGTACTTCTCCCCTAACAAGCCCCTGAGTGAGTTCGAGGCGTACCTCGGCTCCCTGCAGGGAGCTGTCAGACGGTTGTCGCCGCTCCCCGTGGTCCTCATGGGGGATTTAAATGCTAAATCGAGGACCTGGGGAGCGGCAGTCACGGACCTGAGGGGCATGGCCGTTGAGGAGTGGGCAGCCCAGTTAGGGCTGTCCCTTCTCAACCAGGGGAGCGTCCACACGTGCGTGCGATGGAACGGGGGGTCGGTGATAGACGTTTCGTTCGCCGCCCTGACCGTCGCGCGCCGTGTCCGGGGGTGGAGGGTGCTTGAGGAGGTGGAGACCTTATCGGACCACCGATATATCAGATTCGAGGTCTCCACCTCCCAAGCGCCGGAATTGGCACCCGCCCCCGGAGAGGCGCGAAGTTCCCCTGTTGGGCGATGAGCCGCCTCAACCGGGAATTAGCGGAAGAGGCGGCCATCGTCCAGGCGTGGGCCATGCCCCCCCCCACAGGGGCTGATGTCGACGCGTCCGCAGCCCGCCTCCGTGGAGCCCTCACGGAGATCTGCGACGCGTCGATGCCGCGGAGCGTACAGCGCCCAGACAAACGGGCGGTGTACTGGTGGTCGCCGGAGATTGCTGATCTCCGGGCGGCCTGCTCCGCGGCCCGGCGGCTGTTTGGGCGCAGCCGCCGACGCCGGCATAGGGACCCGGAGGCGGAGGCCCGGCTGTATGGCAGTTACAGGGAGTGCAGGAAGACCCTACAGGCTGCCATCAGCCGGGCGAAGGAAGCAGCATGGGAGGAGCTGCTCCAAACGCTGGAGGGGGATCCTTGGGGGCGCCCGTACAGGGTCGTACGAAAGAAGTTACGGTCCTGGGCGCCCCCGGCGACGGAGAACCTCCGGCCGGAGGTGGTGGCGAGGGTCGTGGGAGAACTTTTCCCCGACCCTCCGATGCTACCAGCTCCTCCCATGCCTCCGCCTCGGGAGGTAGTCGAGGAGGTGCTCGGCGGGCCTCCCCCTCCAATAACGGAGGAGGAGATGGGGAGAGCCGTGGAACGCCTCCTCAACCGGCGAAGAGCGCCCGGCCCTGATGGGGTCCCGGGTCGGGTGCTCGGCCTTGCCTTGGGTCACATAGGGGGGTGGCTTCGGGAGCTGTTCGACCAGTGCCTTACGGTCGGACAGTTCCCGAAGCCCTGGAAACTTGGGCGGCTTTGCCTCATAGAAAAGGCGGGCCGCCCTCTGGACTGCGCGTCCGCGTATCGGCCCCTCGTTCTGCTGGACGACGCCGGTAAGGTGCTGGAGAGGGTTATCTCCTCCCGGGTAGTCCAGCACCTAGAGGGTGTGGGGCCGAACCTGGCGGACGCGCAGTATGGCTTCCGGACAGGGCGTTCCACTGTGGACGCCCTGTGCCTCCTGAAGTCGCTGTCTGCAGAGGCGACCTCCCAGGGGGAGAGGGTTTTGGCGGTGTCACTTGACATTGCCAACGCCTTCAACACCCTGCCGCATGGGGTCATACGGGAGGCGCTCCTATATTTCGGAGTGCCCCCGTACCTGCGGCGGGTGCTGGAGGCGTACCTCAATGGTAGAGAGGTCGCCTATGTGGACGGCGACGGGCGGATGGTCCAGCGGGCCACAGGGCGGGGGGTTCCACAGGGGTCGGCCCTGGGACCGCTCCTGTGGAACATGGGCTACGACTGGGTGCTCCGCGGCGTGCTCCCATATGGAGCACGCCTCATCTGTTACGCGGACGACACCCTAGTCGTAGCCCGGGGGGGAGACTGGAGGGAAGTGGAGCGCCTGGCCACGATGGCCACAACCCTCGTGGTCAGGCGCATAAAGAGGTTGGGCCTCAGGGTGGCCCTCGAGAAGACCGAGGCCTTACTCTTTCATGGGCCTCGGCGAGGGCCACCACCTGGGGCCCACATAGTGGTGGAGGGCGCCCGGATCGGGGTGGGGACCCGGATGAAATATCTGGGCCTCACCCTGGACGGGCGCTGGCGGTTCGGGCCCCATTTTGCGGGGCTCGGACCGCGAATTGCTGGGGCGGCTGCGGCACTCGGCCGGTTGCTCCCCAACGTAGGGGGACCGGGTGCCGGGTGCCGCAGACTCTATATGGGAGTCGTGCGAGCGATGGCCGCCTACGGGGCTCCGGTCTGGGCCGACGCCCTCGGTGCCGCCAACGTGCGTGCGCTGCGAAGTGCGCAGGTTGAGGTTTTTTTATGGTTTATAGGTTTTAGCGCTTGATCACAATCTCATCAGCCGTTAAGTGACGATGTGGTCGATGTCAAACACATCAAACCTAGAGAGAGGCTCTTCAGTGCGGCTGCCGGAACAAATCAACAGGTGCTTAAGGGTGTTAGCAAGCCAGGCGACCATGCTATTGTTTCATCACGATATTTACTGAAAGCTCCGACTTATTTACGAGGATTTAAACCTACGTCCATAGACGCGGTGTCTCAACGCGCTATTAACTAAACCATCATCAACAAGGTCGCGAAGAAGAACAAGATTGCGGAGTATCGTGGGAAAATATATAACATTACGGGGGAATACACAGTGGTAAAGCTAGGTAAAGCTAAAACAATGGTAGAGCTACGCTGAAGCTATTAATGGTTTCAGCATGAATGGGCCGGCTCTACCGGAGTAGTACCACCCTCTCACAGAAAACCGACGTGAACTAACAGTGCTTGCATTGTTGCGTTTCGTTCGGTCAGTGAGAGCGCCGGAGGAATCTTTTATTATATAGATATAATATGCCTGTATTGTCGATATAATTAAGTTAGTCGTATATGTTGCTATAATAACTGAGTTATGTAGACGCAAGCGCGATAAATAAAACAAAATGGCCGCCAAATTGACCAAAAAGATAATATAATTGAAATGACATACAAACATATGACTTTGAATTATGTATATTTATCCTTGAAGTCCAGTAAAGCACACGTCTCATGGGTTGTTTTTTACAATAAACAACATATTTTTGATGAATTTCACACGGACGAGTGCATGGGTAACAGTTCAACAAATAAAATAGGTCAACCACTATAATTTCAGATCTGCCAGTAAAATTCCCGTTAACATAAGTCCAGCCGTTTCGGACATAACCCGGAACCAACCAACATTCACCAAAAAGTTGCTATTTTAATTTGACATACACACACTTTATTTTTATAATACGTAATAGACTACAAATAAAAAATTGGAAACAAAACAAACATAGAATAAACATTTTGAATAGAAACACAAAACAAACTTTTAAAGTGTTTGCGATAGAAAGTTACCACGTTACCATGGTAACGTATATAATACTAACGTTATCACGCTGTTAAAAGGAAAAAAACTGCTCGATTTTGAAACATCCTTCATTGGTGTTCCGCTCCTATTGATGTTAGCGTGATGATATATAGCCTATAGCCTTCCTCGATAAATGAGCTATATAACACGGAAGTAATTTTTTAAATCGGAACTGTAGTTCAAGTAAACTAATAAACTCTTCAGCTTTATATATTAGTATAGATTAATTTGCTTACAAGTACAAGGAATGCTCTAAAACAGATTACCAAAACTGTTTATCCAACAAACATTGTCAGCTTTAGTCGTATTTCATAATATATTTGAATAGAATAACTCGAAGAAGCGATATAAAGCACATTTCTGTAACTTTTACTTCAGAATGTAATTTACGCAACTGATACGAAGCATAAAGTTACAAGATAACGCAGAAGTATAATTTATCATTATGACGTCTGTGTAACTTTTTTTAGCCCGTCCAGCGTCTCCGACAGCGACCCCTAGACATTAAATCACGAACATGAGACAAGAATTATCAAATAACTCAAGATAATAATATGAAATATTGCCTTTTAATTTTTATTTTCGTTGTTCAAGTAACGAGTATTGTTTTTGAGTTGGATTTTTTGTTAAACCCATGGATTATTCGGATTAATTTTTTTTTCATTGTAGTACGACAAAATGACGTCATTTTAGTGCCTAATGAAAAGCATGTTGGACTCTTAAAACAACGGCGACCGACCCGAGCTCTATAAGCTATCGGTAGTTGTCGCTGTCATTCCACCCTGCAAACCTCTGGGAAGTGATAAAATGAGAGAGACGCTTTTATGGGGTTAATGCCATAGGAGTATGATGAAATCTAATTTGGATAGTCTCATACATCGTTCGAGAATAGATATAATATGCTTATTAGTGAGTTACAGTAAATCATGAAACACACTTTCCATTACATCATCTCGATGCCGGTAATTTTGCAGAAAAATCGGTACAGTTCGAATAACTAAGTTCCATTAGCAAAGAGAAAGTATTTCTTTTGCAGAGCCGTAATCCGTTACGAGCCATAGCTCGCAGGAGCGGTATATAACCCGGCGAAATGAAAACTGCTGGCACTTATAAAAATATAGCCCGAGTCGGGAGCACATCGCAAAGGTTGTGTAATAACACGACAGGCCAACTATTATGAGGAACTTTGATGCGTGGAAGAAGGAATTATATTTTGCACGGAATATGAAATATTTCTAGATGTGACACTTTATTGATTTATGCTCACTTTTGAAAAGTACATTGCGCCTCTTACCTAAGACCAAGTAAATGTATTTGTATATTATATGGTTAAAAGTTTGCATATAATTACTTGTAGAAAATATAATAGAATTATTATCATCTTTAAAACGGTGATAAAAATTCCACTTGTAAAATGCTTTCGTGCATAATTTTTGCCCAGATTTCTTTGCATTCTGTTGAAATAAGTGCCGCTTTCATTAGCTGTTGAGTTCATTTCTCATTACGAAGTATCATAACTTAACGGAATATTATTTTTACTGAAAATACTCTAAAGAAAAGACAATCATATAAAATACATATTAAACAACGCGCGTTAGAAAGTGCTTGGTCAATGATGTACCAAAAGGACAGAAAAATATACATCAGTTTATACTTTATGTATTCTAAACCTCTTTAACGGAACGCAATTGCCAGCACTTTAATTCAGACTCTTTGCTTCATGCCTCTATCAGGTATTCACGGAAACGACATAGTAAACGTACGCTATGTCGTTCACCAACATACAAATTTAGTTGACTTACTACATCGTGTGATAATTTTTCACAATTTAAGCGAAAGATGAAGTAGACAATAACACATTTTCCATATAAAAACAAACCGACCTTTTTTCATAATTCCAAAGCGGTTAATAACTTTGCAAACTCTTTTTACGTGCTACGCATTTTAACACTTAGGCGTATCTATCCGGTATCCATATGAGGTGATAGACTATTTAAACCTTACTGGGTCGTTACAATAGTGCTATTGATTATAATTAAAATGGTGATAAAACCGTCATAGTGACTCTCTTTTGGTTTGCCATGTTATAGATCAAACATTGTAAATCCACTGTCGAGAAGTTGGCAGGCCAGCGTAGTAGCTACAACTTCAGAAGGATTGTTGATATCGCGGTATATTACATAGTATTTCTTAAATCATACTTTATTTACCATTGGATATATTGCAGTCTCGCATGAATGTGCTCTAATAAAAAAAAGAACATCAGATATGTATAAATATTTCTGAACTGTTAGACGCACTACCGTCATATCAATTTACTTGCAAATTAAAGGATCTAACATAATTGTGCTAAAGTTGGAAGGCTCTGGTTGGCAATAATCACTGACACGTTATTGGGCTTCATCTAAGTTCATAGAAGTACCAATATATTATTGACGGATTTTAGTTAAAACTGCATTTAAAATCTAACGGCCTCCATTCCAATTTGCTGATACTAAGGATAATAAGGATAGTTTAATGATTATTACGCATAAACTACTGAACGGATTTTGATTGAAACTTTCATCGGAATAACGTATAGGCTATTTATACAGATTTTAATTACATTAGATAAGTATCAAGTAAGTTTGAAGAAATCATAATTTATAAAAATATATACGCAGATGAAGACGAGGGCAGATGTTCGTTGAAAAATAATTGCAAACAACATATAAACATATTTTTCAATAACTACACATATCCATTTTTTATACATCCACTTCATTAGCAAACGTTGCTTCATTACACCTCGCAGACGAGGTAATTGCAGGGCCGACACACGCGAAGCATAACCTCTTAATTTATTGAACGAAACTAATGAAATTCCTGCGCGGAGTTTATTGCTTGAGACAGCCCTATTTCGCGCTAACAATTTCCAGGCCGGAGCAAGGTTCGGGGGTGTAATCGTTTCTTTAATTATTTTAGAATTAATGTTTTGTAGACTAAATGGGGTGATAATTGTAATATATTATGTTAAGGCTTTGAAGTAAGAGCTGTATATCTTACAAAGTACATTTCTTAAGTTAGTATCTGAAGTCAAAATGCTTTCACCAACAACTACACTGGACCGATTAAGTTTCCTATACACTTGATAATAGAGCATTCTTTTTTACTTGAAATAACTAGATTAAAATGTAGATAATATATGAACATGCATACGTCCCACTACTAGACAAAGCCCTTTTTTGAGAGAGGCAACTGGCTTAAGATCAAATTAGATCATGACAAAAGATTGATTTTAAAGCCAAACATCTTAAGTATTGTATTTCTTTATTATATTAAGTTATATATGACGAGATTATTTTTCGAGAGTTCTCCTTAATGTATCTCTTCTTTGTCGGCTTGTCAGCTACATCCACCAATGAAGCTCAAATGAATATATAAAAAAGTATGGTAATTTTAAAACTTTCTTTACCAGATTTCAAGGTTCAAGCCTATAGAGATTCCGTAAATATTTTGTAGATCTTAGCCACTCAATTACCAATTAGGTATATTAAAAACTGTAAAAAGGCAAATAGATTCTGCGCATATCCCCTAGAATGGGAATATAGTGAGGAAATCTGAAAAGCAGATTGGACAGATATGAAAGGTAGGAATTGATATTAATTAATTCATATTGATGAAAGCACACTGATTACATTATGTGCTAGAACGTAAAAAGCATTACTCTTTTAAATCCTTTTTAAATGCAATCCTATTCCCTGCAACGATAGGTTAAGTCTTAAAAGTAAAGATAGAATGGAATTCGCAGTTAATAAATCCGAGTAAATAACGATAATTTTCAGATGACTTACTATAAACGATGACACAAGACTATCGAGTCGCCGTCACGATGAGACAATTACGTTTTCGCAGAAATGTTGAAGTGTAAGCTTAATTAAAATACCTTTTTAACAACGATGTCTAAGCGAAACGCCGAGTAAAGCGCTAAGGGGCTAACAGCGACAACTGTCGCGTCGGGTGTAAATTATAAGCGTGAATACATTCCACAGTATTGGGTTATGAGGAAGGTCAAATAACATCCCATGCCAGCAAAACAAGTTTAAGAACAACCCTTAGTGTGTTAGCTTCTAGTATTAATAAATAGTTAAGCTGTACTAATATTCTAACAACCACAATCATAACATGATCTTCGCATACCCTAGCAGTAATGTTTCCAAACTTCAGTAAAGAAAAAGTTTATAAAAGTTTTTGTTGAATAGTTATAATATCTCTTCGAACCTGCATCATAACAATCTACCACGATACTTAAAATGCACTTTGATCTTTAAACATTCTAATCGTAATAAGATGATAATATTCAATGAATAACATACATACATAAAAAAAGCACTTGACTTGGGGTAAAAATATAAAATATATATATATATATATATATACATATAAATTAATAGAATATATAACACTAACCATATATTATATAAGATACCATTAAGCTGTAGACGCAGTTAAGTACAAAATAAGTAAAATAATTAAATTATGTATTATGAAACGGCAGTAACTATCATTATTGTAAAATTAAATTTAGGAAATGTAATTAGGATAAGCAAATAAGACCAAGGAAATGAAACTAATAAAAATGACATACATATAACACTCCGCAATTATAACGTATGATATAATAAAGATACAGGGAAGTAGAAAAACAAGGTCTCGGATTGCGTTCGAGGTAAAGGGGGGACAAAAAAAAAATTAATAACATACAAGCTATTACCGAATTGAAACCGTAAGTCTTCTACCGACATATTCTGATATCCGAGAGATATACTAAAGAACTCCTCCGTATGGTTCTTTAATCATTATATGATTGTAATCTAGTATCTCCTTCGGTGGTAGTGTCATAATTATTCAAACATTTACGTTTCATAAAACTAACTGAATTGGAAGTCATTGGTGTGCGTAAAATACAATCCAAATGGTAGATTCTGGGCAGATCATTTAACCAAATATAGTTACGGGTAGTAGGTTCCTGGTGAAGTGATGGGTGTTAAAAAGAAGACAAGTATAGAAGGATCGATGGTGAGACAGAATGACAATACAAATCTTTTCGGGCAAATATGAGCAATGCTTACATGGAGTTGAAATTAATGGTATATATAGAGTAAGTTTATGGCTTCAAGGGGTTTAAAAAGCTACCAGTGATGATGAGTAAAAAAAGCAAACATAATCGCTTCAGCTTATATCTGGGACCAAATCATAAGGGTTAAGCTTCATCGGAACAAACAGTAAATTTTGATGATAAGTTATTTTAAGAAACGGAATAACTGAGCGAGGGGATAACGTATAAATGCAAAAGTTGCGAAATTTTTCACATCAATCTATTTAGGAGGGTCGGAAATGATAATTTAAAACTTTTCAATTTCGGATTGCAATAGGGAGCGTTTAATGAAGACTTCTTTCTTAATGTAAATATTTAAATGCAAATTATAACCATTTTTTTTGTTTTTTATTAATATAAATTGTTGTATTTATTTCTTTACACAAAAAAATTGCATGAGTGTCGCGAAACACTCATTTGGAACGAAGTTCCTTTCATTGTATATTATTATTGATAAACGTATTATATTATTGATTAATAAATACCAATAAATAAATTAATAACTAATTAATTGAAGAAATAGTAGGAAATTTCGTAATTAATATATTTTTCGACTTTGGAAAATACATAGCATATAGTACATCATCCAGTTTATCTAATTAATAGTAATAGTAATAAATGTATTTATTTGATCTCACATTTACATTATTAAAATTATACAATATTGTTTATGAAAAGTATACATTTTATAGAACAGTAAATGCCATGTATAAATTATAAGGGGGTGTAAGGGGTGTCGAATAACATCTAAGACTTGAGACACTCAAGCCAACCTCACCTGCACGTGGTGCACCCTGCTGAATAACTAACGAGGTAATGGCGAAAGCGGGGTGGTAGGGTTTTACAGCCTGACTGGGTGGCAACCAGCCCGTCATTGGTGAAAAAGCCCGTCATAGTGATTCGCTTCTGCGGGTCGCGTTTCGGGATCAGCATGTGCATATCCAGCTTTTCGCAGGCCGGCATGGCAGCGGCGACCGACGATGGATAATGTGTCACTCGGTGATCGCCGTTGTTTTTGGATTGTACTGTGCTTACCATCAGGCACAGTGCAGTCATTTTGTCGTGCTACTATTAAAAAAAAAAACTGCGCAGGCGTGAACCGGTGCGAACTTATGAGCTTTTGAACCAATAAGCGTGCAGAAAGGGTCAGGACGGAAAAAATCTTACACTCTTTTTCGCCTAGCCCATCCATACCGTGCGATAAGACACTTTAATCCAAAACGTTATCTTTTCGTGTTACGATTTAACAGCTATAAGTAATGTGTAGTCAACATATGCATGTATAGTATGTCTATTTTGTTTACTCTTTACTACAATTATGTTAGCGTGCATAGTAACGTCAAGTATAACACAAAATGTATGAACCACGTCCCTCGTTCCTACTAATTTATGATTTTTATTATTAGAAAACGTCAGTCTATACATAGACGTCGTTTAATCTGACCGTAAGACCACAGTGTCTGCCATCTTAACGTCAAGCGTTGATTGTGATTAATTGATTTATTACGAGTTCTCCGCAAACTAATTCATCACAACAGTTCTGACGTTCATTCGCAAACTAGACTCGGTAACTTTTGACAATCGTGAATCTTTAAAGTTTATTTTACACTCTTTTAAATCTAGAACTCACAAATTAGCTATTTAATTTATTTTTAATCAGTTATATGTTGCTTATAATTCGAACATCTTTTTCGTAAGTAAAGATAGTAACATGCAAGATTATGGGTATTTGTACATCATGACAACCATATACATTACTTTATTGCAATTGAAGATTAAGCTAATGTATGCAAAACTGTAGGAAGTCGATGTGGTATAGTGGTTTGACCGGTGGAATATCATTTCAATGTCCGCACGTTCGAAATTCAATTGGTAACACTATCGGCTGACGCTGAAGTTAAACATCGTTCCTAACCTGAACCTGAGAAATGTTCTTGTAGTACTACTGTATGTGGGAAAACATAGAACTGTGGATTTCTTAGAGTTTGAAATCGCCAATACGTCGTGGGCTGGCGTGGTGATTATGCCCATACTTTCCTTCGGGAAGTGGCCTACGGCCCTGCAGTGGATTTCTTACAGGCTGATGATGATGATACAAAACTGTCGAGAGTTTTTAGGTATTTACTGTTGTTCTGGATTATCCTGCTTTTATCGTCAGGCACTACGTAACAGTGGATTGCTTCTGAAATGTCACTTAAAACTTCGTCAATCGATGTAGGTTCAAATTTGTACAACTGAATCGGAGCTTTTGGTGCAGGAAAACATCATGATGAAGTAATAGCATCGCCTGGCTAGCTACAACACTCAAGTTGAAAATTCCTCACCAAGCACCTGTTGACCTGTTCTGATAGCTGGCATGTGACAAGAAACTCGATCTGAAATAACAAGCTAAGTACTTACATTCGTTTTCGATGGATGTAAAGAAATGGGCGGCGTCATTTCCAGACGTCGCCATCGTTCACATATTGATCCACTTTATAATAGACTTTAGCCTTCGTAGAACTCAATATATTTATCAGCTTTCGTATAAACACACGTTATGACATAATACTAACTAAACGTAGTCCGGTGAAGCTGTTAAGACCTTGCTAGATCAATAGCGTAGTTAGTTCGAAAAAAAAACATAATACTAATCAAAACTATAGACAAATATAAAGAATCCTATAAATCTCTGTCTCCTAACGATTACCAACAATAATTATGTTTATCTTTTCATATTTCGTTCAAAAATACAAGGCTATTTTAGAAGCTATTTTCCTGAATATTTGGTCACTCGTTATTAATTGAAGTATTTTATTTACATTGGGCATTTATGCAGAACTGATCTTTACAGCATATCATTTAAATTAATTACCTTGGAAAATATTACACATTATGCGCAACAAAAACAGTTATTATTTTGATACTTACAAATGTTCTAAGTCTTAAGATCTGACAGTAATAGTAAATGTGTTTAAGTCGTACGGTAGTACGGTATCTTAACTCTGCCTTCCCAATACATTCTTGATAATCTAATATACGTCGGCAAAAACTTGGACAAGCTAGATTTAGTAAAAGACCAACATAATTTAAATACTAGAAACAATAACAAATTGGTCATTCCATGTTTGAAGGTTCACCAATAACAGTTTTCGAGGTAATAGTGTTATGTTTTATAACAAAGTCATAAGCACATTACACATTACCAATTCGCTGGATACTCACTATCAAGCACCACGTCATGCGAGTTTTAATATCTAAAGGCTATTTATAGGTTGGATCAATATGTGAACGATGGTGTTGCCTGGAAAAAACACGAATATTTGTGCATCCACCAAAAACGAACGTAAATATGTCTGTAAAAATATGTATCATGAAAAAATGAACCAAATCGAGTTTCTTGCTGGTTCTTCTCGATGACTGGATTGTTTTACCGAATCCGTGGTAACTTTGACGTTAATACGGACCTTCTCGGAGCCTAAATTGAATAAATTATTTTTGGTTTTGAAGCAAACTTTAGTCCATTATATTCGTGCGAAGCTGGAGCTGGTCGCTAGTTATAAACAGAACTGTGATGAAAAAAACATTAAACAACAAAATTAAAGCTGAAGCTAAGAAATTTACAACGATCGTCGCAATCGTAAAATAACGCATTTACCCACCTAGCCGACAATGAAGTCTAGACTGTGAACGCACTATCTATTGGAATTCATTCGAATTGCTCTTTGTTTCGATTCTATTGGGATACACTGGAATGGTAGAGAGTATTTTTTATGTACTGGAGCGAGATTGGTAGTCCTTTCCGATTTGTACAATTTTATAAAATTTATCAGTCACTTTACATGTCTGAACACAAATACAGATGTATTAGGGTGCATTGAAAAATGTATCTGAAAATGTAGGCAATAGTAACATTCAATAATTGATGTAACTGAAACTATGTTTCTTATGGAAGTAGCATTTATTTCCGTCATTTTCAACATATGTTGTTTGTTTGTTTGCCAGAATAAAACAGGTAACTTTAGTGTAGTTTAGAGTAAAATATGTTTATTTAATTTTTCTAATTGAATTAAAGTTGGTTATTTGTTTTCTTTTTTTTTTTTTGCCGGAATATCTCTACCCCGGGTCACAGAGATCTTAGTAGGACTTTTATCTTTGAAGCCAGTGATCCTTTACCTTCTTGGTCTGGTCTTCGTCGTTTACGTTTGATCAGATTTCATTCTCTGTGTCTTCTATCTTTCTTTCTTGCTCTCCATAGTTCTTTATTTGTTTTTTTTTTTTAATTTATTTTGATATTGCGAATGATGTCCATGCGGCCGGTTTGGCACGTCTTTGGAGTATTTTTTACTTTATTTTAAGCGCTGTAATTTATATTATTTTTATAGTTGTACTTTTTATTGGATTTATCAACTAGGGGTAAGATCTTGCTCACGTTTAATGTTTTAAAGAGTGTTCAGTGAGAGCGCCGGAGGCCCATCTCCTGTTACCCCGTCCCCTTTCCCCCACTCCTCCCTCCCCCCAAACACAGGCTGGCAACGCACTTGCAACTCCCCTGGTGTTGCTAGTGTCTATGGACGGCGGTGATCACTTACCATCAGGTGACCCGTCTGTTCGTTTGCCTCCTATAATATAAAAAATGGAAAACGGACAATTTATAAAGTTATAGAATCTATAAATTTATAGAACAATATATGAAGTGTATAGAATGATCCAAAAAAAGTTAAGGACCGCTGACAGAATTGAAAACTCAAAACAATGGAATAACTTTTTTTTTAAATTTTAAATGTATTGTAGTCTGAATTATTTTTAATTTCATAATTTGTAAATTGAATTTTATTAACGTAATATTACATGTATTGGTACTCCGAGCAATAATAATATACATACTTATATAATTTATTGATTGATCAAACATATGTTAGGCTACACGAGCTCAATACAGAATATTGATATTGATCATCAATATTACATGTACACAGACCGCTATACTATGCGTTGCTAGTTAGACGTTTTTTTATGTCATAGGAGGCAAACAGACAGGTGGGTCACCTGATGTTAAGTGATCACCACCATCCATTGACACTTACTACACCAGGGGAGTCGCAAATGCGTTGCCAGCCTGTCTTGGAGGGGAGAAAGGAAGCGGAATGGGAGAGGAGGAAGGGGAAGAGAGGTGGGCCTCCGGTGCTCTCACTGACCGAACGAAACGCAGCAATGCAAGCATTGTTACTTCACGTCGGTTTTCTGTGGATCGGGTGGTAGTACCCCGGGCGAGCTGACCCATTCATCCTGAAACCAGTAATAGCTTCAGCGTGGCTCTACCACCTACCAATATGTCACGAGCATATCAGGGACGCCATAAGTTTTCCTCTACCAATAATCACCGATCGTATTACTTCAAAAATATTAATTCCAATTTGCATTACTTATACCTCATCGTTATAATCTTAGGATAGGACGGTATTACTATTCATTCGACAAATTCAGAAAAGCGTAGTATATACCTACATATACCTTTAGTTACGCATATTTTTAAATCTATGTTATGACCTTAGATATTCTATGAATGAAAATTAATTTGAAGAGAATGTTTACTGTATTGGTGAAAATAGCGTCACAAATAACCAATAATATGTAAAAGACAAAAATGACCAATATGAGTTATTTTTAGGAGATAGATCAACAAGCATTTTTTTGCCAGCATAAGTAATGTCAGCGTCCGAAAACAATTGTTTGAGATTTTAATTTTTTTACAAAGACAGAACAGTCCAGTACACTTTTCCCCTTTGTTTATCAATCAATTTTCTTTATTTTTATTTTATTTTGTAACAACAGACGAGTTTTTGTGTTATTAATTAAAAAAAAATTAGATTCTGTTTTTTATTCATAAAATCGATGATTCGAAAGCTTTACTTATAAGTCTTTATTCCTCTTATTTCATGCAATATAATCTAGAATACTTGTACAATACTCAATAAAAATAATAATGTAAATATAATAATATCAATATAATATAATCAATCAATATAATCAACCAATATAAAAATAATAATAAAATTCACCCACCAAATAGCAAGTAGTACATATAAACCTTCCAAAGTTTTCAAACGATAGTGAAAATCGTATTAAACTCTGTTACGCACTTTAAATGGAATAAAGTAGCACAAACAGATACAAAATCAACTTTATTTTATACTGTTTATATTTTACTTTTGTTTAATACTGTAATCAAACAAAATTCATATAGAATACGATAACGTAAGGTGTTAGTACCAGAAACCGTTTATTAATGCATGTCACAACATGACACGACATCCAGGCTACGTGGCGTGCCCCAGTGGACTTAATCCGCAACCTCATATAACTAAACATATATGTAGCTAGTATGCTTAGTTTAGCATTCACCTTTGTTAAAAGAGTATTAAATTATACCGACATTATAATTATAACAATCTTTCCCCTACGGCTTCGCTCGCGTTAATTTGATATAAAATATATTATCTTCTCCTTCGGGAACAATACTTTTTTTACACGAAGATACCCTGTGTATTATTTATATATAACCAGCGGGCCCGACGGATGCCCTGATAATAAATAAAAACCTTGACAAACTATATATCTAAACCTTCCTCATGAATCACTTTAGATACTGGTGAAACCGTATGAAAATCCGTTCAGTAGTTTTTGAGTTTATCACGAACAGACAGACAGACAGACGTAGACGTGGCAGAGGATTTTGTTTTATAATATTTAGTGATAAACAAGCGGTGGGGAAACGCTGATTTTGATCCTCAGCCGCTTTTCTTCATCCATTTTTGTTGATATTATAGCTATTGACGAGCTTTAGTGTTATCAATATATTTTTTTCTATGATCGAAGTTCGATAACTCTCCGAGCATTCTTATAAAGAGAAGGACAACTTGCATGCAACATTTCATGATGATTGGTTGAGTAGTTACGACGTGAAAGCGTGACATATACTGACATGATATTTATAATACTCGTATTAGTTAGTATTGTAATATAATTCGTCCAGCGGTAACTGCCGAGATTTTTACGATCAATCAGTGGTCGCCACTATCATGGCGACCTGCAAATATATTTATATATATATTTCGTAGATGGTAGAGCCACGCTGAAACTATAACTGATTTCAGCATGAATGGGTCAGCTTGCCCAGGGTAGTACCACCAGACCCACGGAAACACTGACGTGAAGTAACAGTGCTTGCATTGTTACGTTTCGATAGCCACCTCCCATTCCCTTCCACTCCGATCTCCATCCCGCGAAACAGGCTGGCAAAGCACTTGTGACTCCCCTGGTGTTGCTAGTGTCTATGGACGGCAGTGATCACTTAATATCAGGTGACCCGCGTGTTCGTTTGCCTCCTATGATAAAAAAAACTGGTTCATCGCGAAACGTCACAAAACAGAAGAGTCCAGTTAGGTACAGACATTGCAGAACTAGAGTGAACAAATCTAAAACTGAAAACGTGTAATGCTAAGGTTTTTAAATGACCTAAAAATGAAATTGAGAGATAAGATAATTTATATTTCGATTAATGGCTTTAATATTTTTTAATTATTATCAATTTTGATTATTGTTATTAATCGTAAGTTTCTTCAGCCAGAAACAGATGGCGCTTTAAACTAATTTGTTGGCAGAAAACTGTAGGACAGATTGTTATAGATCTTATAGATGGCGCTACGTTTTAATCTTAAAGTTTCTTTTTCAATAACTGAGTCACAATATAAAAAAAACGTTAATGTATAGCTCTCTCCGTGACAGAGAATCGATGCGTAGTAATAGCACGTTGATCGCGTAATCATTTAACGTAATTGCCGTGTCCCAATAGTGCCCCGGACACGTCCAAGCGACAGTTCAGAATCTGCACAATTAATCGTGTGATCTCTCTAAATGGCCCTTTGTGCGTATCGCATATATCTTCCTTGTTATACTACTATACATTCCCAATAAATGTACATATTTATTTCGATACTACTTCGTGGCCGCGACTTGGTACTTATGAAAAAGGGTTTTGATGTCTCTTGGAAACTACGTGTTTTGTCTAGGCTGACTTATATTTTGTAAATTCTTTATCATTACTGCTTATCCCTTATACGGGATCGTTCATTAATTACGTGATGCGTTTTAGAGGATTTTTTGACTCCTTGGAGAGATGTTGTGAGATTTGTCTTAACCCCTCTGCCCCTTCCCTAACCTCACGTGAAATCTTTCAAAATCTATATTTTGAATATAATTGTGTTGGGTTTATTTAAAAAAAACAATATGCTTGATTACCTTTATTTTTACTTCCTACTATTTTAATTAGTATTATTATAATTATTATTACATTACATTTCGAAATATGAATACAAATAACGTTACATCGATTCATGGGTAATATATTAGGTACAGAAGCATTGTGTCAGATTTTTGCATAGTTTAGTTTAGTCATAATTTGATTTTCATTTTGCCTCTATTTTGTGCTTGAAAAATAAAATTTGATATTCGCCGAAACCCACTCTCTCCCCCACGTGAGATTTGATGAGATTCGGCTTGACCCCTCCACCCATAAATCTCTCAGGTAATTCATGGATTCTCCACATAAAGGATAGTCATAATATGTAGCTCAAATAAAACTCTTAAATCTCACATATCCACACAGTTAACGTCATGCAAATTTGTGAAAGCGTAATAAATAAACAAACCCAACATACGCATTTATAATATTGATAAGAGTAATATCTGGGGGCACTGCAGTGCCCCCGCCAAGTCGAGCAAAAAAGCGGCACGGCCGTACCATCCGACATCCTTTTCTCGAAGCAATTCAGGCCATTTTCGACCCCCTATAACTTCGTTGTGGATAAAAATAGAAGCCTGAATTAAAATATTTGTTGTTAGGTTAGCTAATTACGTAATAACTTAAAACAGAAGCTGCCTTAAATAGGGATTTCATAAAGTAACCGATTGGTATTACATGGATCCCACAACTTTTTACGGTAAAAGAGCTGAGTTACGAGACTTGGTTTATTTTTACAAGATTTGTTTTTGGTGGCATCTATAGTTTAATAGTTCTTTGAGGAAACCATTTTATTTGCTTTGTTATATTCATTTGAAAAATCTTCATAGAGTTGTTAATATTTAGATTGTTTGGTCGTAAAAAGTAAATCTTTTTTACCTAGTTTCTGTGTTTCGGTCTTTCTGTGTGACTATAGTAGATCTCTTGGCGTTTGTGTAGAATCCTTCTATGACACCATATTTCTAAGACTTTAAGTCTTTTGCCGATGTCCGAACAAATATATGACACGTTATATCTTGGTTTGGGGGCAGGCAGCAGTTAAATAAACTATACAATCCGGCCAAATACAAAATATGTTAGGGATATGTCTAGAAAATTGTTTTCTCGCAAACCCACCCCCTTAATAAATGGGAACAATACACCGGGGTCTCATAATAAAATAGCATAATTTATATAAATAAATAGATGAGCCGAAGATATCGTTTTGGTCGGACGTGCTTATTATGGTTAAGAATGTTTTGATATTGTGTGGTCTAATTCAGAATCTATAGCGTATTTCTTTTTTTGACATTTTTTTAAATTTTTGAAGTTAAACCTTCTTTAGGCGCGTTCAGCAGTATGTTTTTGGACATTAGATAAATTTATAATTTCGCGTCATGAAATAGTAGTAAGCATGACCAACCGTTTTGCGCTTGTGCGACTTGCATCAGATTAGCGACGAGTAGTATAAGAGCCTGTGAACATCTAATATTGATATTTTCTATTGAGATTGTGCATCCTATCATATGTTTGATGAATTAATAAACTGTATAAAAAAGTATATAATTATTATTCGGAGTGCTAATAAGTGTGAAAGGGAGAGTAATGATAATAATTTCAATTTACAAAGAATAAAATTTAAATAATTCACACTACAATTAATTTAAAAATTCAAAAGAGAACTGAGTCTAAGTTCCACAGTTTGGAGTTTTCATTTCTGTCGGCAGTCCTTATGACTGCTTCGACTTTTTGTTTATACCACAGCCTAAGGACGCTTGTAACACCGGAGATATCATAGGCACGTGACTGACCCTTTAATGACCTGTTTGCTTCTCTTTCGAAGAACCCCATACTGTAGTTCTCTGGAAAAACCTCAGAAGGACGAGTATTCCACAGCTGGAGCGTTCGTGGAAGGAAGTTCCTCTGGAACTGGACCATCTGTGGCCCAATGTTTTCATGATAAGACCAACGATGTATTTTAGTTTACAAACACATATCGTTTTTATTTGTTACATTATCCAGCATGGTTCACAGGAAAATATTATGTGAAAAGGTTCAGTATTGTCCTTGAAATATCTGGCAGCCAGTTATTTTAATTGTGGCTACTTCAACTGATACCGGAAAACGATAGAGGCTATCGCGCACTATAGAAATAGATCGGGATCTCTTTTGCAAGCCCCATGTGTATGAACTAACCCTATAATAATGGCCTCTAGGAATATGTAGTTAATCGCTGACGCTCATGAGTTGGAACGACGTGGGCGGGCCTCGTATAGGCGTGTAAAAAGCCGAGGCGCAATGCATGCCAATTCGTCCGTACCGGACAATACCGGACACCGACCGATCGGTTGAATTCAGTACCGATAGCAAAATAATAACGATTTAATAATTTTACTGAAATCAAATCAATTTGTAATTGATTCAGAGAAAGTACACGCATATGTTTTGTGAAATTTGAAGATTTGTTATGATTAGATTAACTTGTGTAAGACTATTAGAAATACTACTATAAAAGCTTAAATTCAATTAGAAAAAAATAATTGTAATATACAATTTTCTATATTTATAATATTTATTCATTGGTAATATATATAAAACATTAAAATATTTTTTTGCATATTGGTAATGGAAAGGCTAATTGACTAATCTTCAAAAACGGTCAATGCATGGTTAGTCTTTAGTGTAGTTCCACCGTTAATATAATAACAATTTATTTTTAAATTAATGAATACGTGAGCGCAATTTCATACTTAATTTCAAATAGATGCTAGTCACGTTAGAGTTGGAAATCACGACTTATAAGCTCATTAAAGTATTATAAAGTACTAACATTACGCCATGATTATTATTATTTTTATGGCTTTGCGATACCATAGTAAGTAAACACTTAGTCATTAAACTGATACTATACCTCTATATTTATTTTGTCGTAATATTTGCCATACCTAGAATTAGGTATCGTGTACTGCAGGCGAATTATTAAATATGAGAAATGTCAAAATAGCTGCCCTACAAATATTAATTTAGACTCGATTTTTATTCCAGAAATAATCATTATTTTTCTCCATAATACATACAACACGTTGCAGTATACAAATACCTGACCTAGATTTATAAATAAAATTAGTGTATCCGTTGATTTTTCCGCTCTGAAACGCTAACGTTTAAGACCCGGTTAAAAAACTTTTCAAAATGTTATCAAGGCTACATAACGTTACCCATTTCCTTAAAGACTTTGCAGTAATGATAAAATTTAAAAGGAGGTAACCTAGAATCAGTAAATAAGATAAGATATTTATAAGAAAATAAAATTAAAGACAACTCACAATCACTCCAAAGAAACACGTAGTTCCCATACAAAACCATTTGTAAGAGTTCTAGTCGTGGGTACCAGCTATGATCAATAAGTCGATAATCAAGATATGTTTGATTTTACATTTATTTATTTATTGAACACCAACACAATGTACACTGATCATTATTAAATTAAGACACGAACAATTTGTAACGGTAAGTGTCATCGTAATTAGAGATGTAGACTGCATGCTTAGTTTAAAAATTTTTTGTCAGTCATGATTTTTTTTAAATACTTCATAGGTTTTAGCGTTTGACCATAATCTCATCTGATGTTAAATGACGACGTGGTCTAAGGTGGTAAACACGCTAAACCTGAAGTGGACTGGCTCCCAAGTGCAACTGCCGGAAAACAAATACACTAACAGGTGTTTGGAGAAATGTTTTCAACTTGAGGGTGGTAGCTAGCCAGACGTACTTACAAAAACCCCTATCATTGTGCTATAGTTTCATCGTGGTATTTTCCTTGAAGCTCAGACTCAGTTGCAACGATTTGACCCTACGAACTATGGACGCTGTGTTCAAATTCTTTTTTGTTGTTCTTATGGCTAAAATTTTGCTGTCCGTACAGTTCGTGACGTGGGTGTGAATCAAACGTTCGCAGGGCAGTTTCAATTTGCTCCAAGCCGTGCCTTGCAGTGAACCCGCCGTCGCGTCGTACCTTGTCGGACGCTGCATTCATTCCCTCAGCCGTTCTTACGTACTTTCTTTTTTATTTAATCTCACCATTTATTCATTTGCAAAATAAGCCGGAATCTTTGTATTTATGACGGAATTATTAACCGTAATGGCTTAAATGACCAACATAATTTAAATACTAGAAACAATAACAATTTTGGCATTCTGTTTCATGCTCACTAAGACCAATAACAGTCTTTTAGGTAGTAGTGTTAGGTTTTATAACAAAGTCTCAAAGTCTCTCTCACATTACCGATTTGCCGGATAGTGAGTTCAAGCACCATGTCAGGCGGGTTGTGATATCTAAACGCTATTTTAAGGTGGATCAATATGTGAACAATGGTGACGTTTGATTGAAAATGAATGTAACTATCTATATTTTCAGCTTCATCAAATAAGTAGGGAAATGTTTTTCTCCCTATTACCGCTAAAATTTTAGCTTGCACAAACCCATCCCCTCTTTATCCTCGACTATGTTGATACTTGCTATTTAGATCATACTGAAGTTCTACTTGAAAACTGGAACGACTACAAAATGTATGTATTAGGATCATATTCCATTTACGTAAGTTTGATCGCATATAAGAATGTCGAACTAAGCTATAACGACTCCATGTGAGGCTTCGCCGGAATACTCGCACCCGTTTTCTCTTATATAGTACTACTTTTTAACCCTATCGCACCTCTGAACTCAAAAAAATCGTTGCAAGTTCCTGGGTGATACGCATACTCGAAATTTAAGATCATCAGATAATATTAGGTCTTTACCTATGAAATTGCCGTTTTGTATGAAAAAATTTAAACGAATATTTTTAGGTGCTGAACCAGGATCCAACCAACTTTCTGAGCGCTTACGGTTATCAAACAGAATCCATTTTTCATCGCAGGTAACAATGCGGTTCAAAATTCCTTCATTTGTATGTCTGTTGAGCAGTGCAAGGCACGTCTCGACGCGTACTTCGCGCTGGCGATCATTGAGTTCATGGGGCACCAATTTGTCAAGTTTTGTTACCTTACCCATTTGACGCAAATGGACCAATATTGTGTTGACGCTAACGTCGAAAGCTGCTGGTAATTCAGCCGTAGATTGTGTATCATCAGCTTCCACAATCGCCTTCAATTCGTCATTGTCGACCAAAGTCTTCGGACGACCGCGAGGTTCATTTTTCAGGTGGAAATTCAGAACGGAAGCGAGCAAACCAATAACAGGTGGTGTGTTGGTTTGTAGTGTTAGGTCCGTAAACGACATTGATGTTGCGTGCCGCTTGTGCCGCGTTGCTGCCACGATGGTACTCATATTCCATAATTACTCGAATTTTTAACGTATCCATGATGACAAAAAATATTGAAATGCGATGAAAATGTAACACTAATCAATAAACAAATGACTACTTTTGGAAAAAGAATTCCATGTTTTTAAAATAAAATAAATTTGAAACTACAATTCTTAGCCAAACAAAAATTATTTTGATTTGAAATGGCCAGTACTGCAGAACTGCAATTTCATAGGTAAAGACCTATTATAACTTTAGAAGCCCCCTTTATTCCACTAATTTTTGCGCCATGTCCTTCACAGTTCAAACTACCCACCTATGGAACCATACCGATTTTTATGAGATGGGCGCAGACGATGCGCAATTTTTAAAAGTTCGGTCAAAAAGTATTATTTGTCGATTTAACATTTCGCTTATATGTATATATGTACTATTATATTTTGTTTTATTTAATATTCATACAGTGTATATATTATTCATATTTTATAATATGTTTTATATGTACGTTACAGTGTACTAGTCGTTAATTTATGTGGTATTAACTAGTTTCTGTTATACTTCTCTACACCTTAAATACCACCGATTCTACTACATGGAACATATCCATCTAAAGGTTGCCTGTAAGAGATTGCTATTAGCCATAAGGCCGCCCTTTGTACTAACCACATAACTTGAAATATTTTATAATATACGTGTATAAATGGTGTAAGACAAAAATTAAATAAATAAATATGTTTTGCAAAGGAATGTATCATGAAAATATAAACCAGATCGAGGTTCTCAGCGGTTCTTCTCAAAGTCTGGGTTGTTATCCGTACCTGTGGTAATTGTAACGTGCACATGCCTAATTGGGCCTAATTTGAATAAAGTATTTTTGATTTTCCTTTTGATTTTAATGGTCACCTCGGATAACCCTCAGTAATAATTTTTATTCTTTATATATTACTATAAAATAATTATTTATTAACAGCGCTATTTTGATTACCATAATATTAGATATAACACAATGAAATATTTTAGCTGGGTTATATATCGTTATATGATGATGATTGTTCCGACCGATTTCGGCTATGGCTACAACTTTAACCCCTTATCAGAGAAATGGCGCTGCTCAAAGATGGCTTATGTAGCCTATCTTCGCGGCGAAACTCCATGCACACTGAGGACACGTAAGTACGCTGTTCTCACAATTAGATCATTATATGTAATTTCAATAAATATCAATGATTTAAAATAGTATGCAACAAAAACCAAGCTGTCTATTGTGAACATTCTTACGTAGCTTCAATGACTCTATAACAAATTCAAATGACTGATTCTATGAAAATATTACATTAGCAAAGGATTCTAAAAAACTTAACATATTTATTGTATTTCAATCAATAAAATTTATTGACAATTTAGATATTCGTCAATGACGCACAATCGAATAAGGATTTCAAGCGAAAATAAATATATTCTGGATATGAAATGTAAATTTCTATTTACCGGTCGGGGTACGACGTGCACCGCGCGAGATTCAGTTGCAAATTGTACCAACGATCTACATTTTAAAATATATCCCGGAAAACGTATGTTAAATAAAATGTAAGCTTTGAATTTTCTGATAGCGACCTTGTCGGTAGCAATATATCTATAGACGACTTATGGCTTCTTCTTCTTCCTAGCGTTTTCCCGGCCTGGTACCAGGGTCCACTTTTTTACTAAGCTTCCTCCACTTTGCCCGATCTTCGGCATCCTTCTGTGTGAGGTTATTTTCCTTTAAGTCAGACTTTACCACGTCCAACCAGCGTTTCTTGGGCCTGCCACGAGACCTTGGGCCCTGTACAGTTATGTTGAGGCATCTATTTGCGACGTAGTCTGGAGGCCTGCGACTTATGTGGCTGTACCAGTGAAGTCGACTCTCCTGCAGCTTGTCTACGATGTCACGGACTCCAAGGCTACCACGGATGTGTTCGTTACGAATGCGATCTAATCGCGTAACGCCACACATCCATCTTCATCTCAGTGTAGCTGTTGGACATGCCTAGCTAGGACCGGCCACGTTTCGCTGCCATGCAACAAGACCGGTCGGATGATGCACTTGTACACCAGACCTTTTAACTTCACGGGTATCCTTTGATCACATAGAACGCCGGTGACCTCTCGCCATTTCGCCCAAGCGGCACCTACTCGAGATTGGACGTCGTGATCGATTGACCCGGACTCGTGTATCTCAGACCCTAGGTATTTGAAGCTGCTGGTCTTCGCGACACTTTCGTTACCTATTTTTAAGGGGTCGGAGTCCGTGCTACTACAAGCCATGTACTCGGTCTTCGCAACGTTGAGTGTTAGACCACCGTTCTCTAGCGCCTCATTCCACTGTATGTATTCGTCACAAAATAGTAATCAATACCTTTGGCAGCGACCTACTTGGGCAAATTTATTATGGAACAAGCCGTGCCCGCGAATCTGTCCGCGTGAATCTTAATGTAAAAAAACAATGACAAAAAAAAACGTGTTGTATTAAGTCCATTTACTTGTCTACTTTTCTCTCGTACTAACGCCGCGTCGTTAAATGACAGTAACTTTTGATAGAGTGAACCGATTTTAATGAAATTAAAACTAAATATTACTAGAGTATATGCTTTATGGTTTTGAGATTTTATTGTTAACGCAGTATTTTGCAGTGATGCGTGTTTATAAAAATAGACAGGGAAACATTTATAAAAATGATTGAAAAGTATTTTATTACTTATTCCAAAACAATTGCAACTTTTTTTTTACAAAAATCGATTTGTGCAGACATTTTAGCTTTACTTTTTTTATAAATGTGTATAGATACTTACTCATTTAGTACGAGTGCATCAGTTATATAATTTACCAACAGTTAATAAAAACGTTTAAAAAACAATCCATTATTTCGAGTGTTCAAGTATTATAATGAATTTTGTGTTCACAAAGACACATTTAACGATTGCCTAATAAAGTATAATATACAAATTGAATCTGGAATTTCTCTTTCGTATGCACAAACTTGTATACCTAATACTATACCTGTATTAAATAAATACCAACAAAATATATTGTTGAATTTTTAAAATTTTGTTTTTAGTTTTATTTTTCTTTGAGTAGGTAATCATATTACAAATCGCTTGCTATCAAACACTCATCAAAAAAGTCTAAGCAACATGAACGTATTTTATTACTTATGTAATGTACATGTTAGATTTACATTGTTATTAAATGTATAAAGGAAGATATTAGTAAAAAAGTTGGAACTAATAAAGGTATGTTATTCTGATGTTTAAGCTATATTACTTTGAAGTTTTATCAAAATCCTTTCAGTATTTTTTGCCCAAAGAAAGAACTACCTAATCTTTAATATTAATAGAGTTATATCTTATCGATACATTTTTGACGTGAAAATTTCTTTAGGCACGTTGTGCGGAATTTTTGGCAGGAGATACATTTATAATTTCGCGCCATGACATGCTACGTAAGCAGGACCTGACGTATAGCGCTTGCGTAGCTTGAGCCAGACTAGCGAAGCGTAGTATGGTGGCCTGTGTACATCTAATATTGAGATTGTGCAGCCTATCATATATTTGATTAATTAATGAATATTGTTCGTAGTGCCAATAGATGTGAAAACCAGGATAATGATAATAATTCAATTTACAAATTATGAAATTTAAATAATTCACATTATAATTAATTTAAAACAGAACACAGTTATTCTATTGTATTGGGTTTTCGCTCCTCTCGGCAGTCCTTAGGACTGCCTCGATATTTTATATTTAGCTAGCAATCGCTCGTGACTTTGTCCGCGTTATATCTATATATAGAGAAATTAATGTTGATATTAAACTCTAAAGGATACTGGAGTGTATATTCACATAGCTTTTTATAATAAAACGTTTTGAAACGACTAATTTTGAAAATCTCGTACTGCAAGTATATTTTGAGATAAAATTTCCTGAGCAACTTAAGAAGTTTTCCAAGTGGAAAGCGGTTTAAACGGTTATGCTAACATCGATGTTACAATCCCGGTTTAAGTTAACTGCTTGACGTAGCTTTCCTTTACAGACAAGCACTTAACCTGTAGTTAACAACTGCGCTCCCCAAAGTAAATGTTACGGTTAAAGTTAAATTGCAGATCTGATGGCGGGCAAGCAACTCGAACTTACACGAACCGTAATAAGTTAATCATGGAATAACTTAGCCTTAGCTTCAAGTTTCTGGTCAACGGATATAAAAGTCACATGAAAAGAGTCTTATGGTGAAAAGTGCATTATATTTAATAACAATAAAAGGAGATAATAATAGTTTTTTTAACGAGTACAAATAAATTTCTTTGATCGCAATTGGCATTTAATTTGCCGACGGAGGTAATCATATGAAGCCTGTGTACAATACTGCTGTACTAATAAATTTTAACTTTAAAAATGACTGACAACTCTATGTTCATTGCACTAATCTAGCCATTATAAAATCAAGACTAAACGTAGCAATTAAAACGCACTTAAATTCAAACAAATTCGCAGTAATTTGAATTTTATGTAATAACAAAAAATAATAAAAAAAATTTTTACAACCAGCCAGTATGTCATCAATAACAAAAAATTTTACTTACCTACGCACTTTGTTTGAGTAAATACTAAGGCTGAGTTGCACCGAAATATCGGTTATTGTAACCGTTAAAGTTAACTTTAACAATGACAAGAGCCACTAACATTGACATTTACCAAAACTGGTTGCACCATCAAACGCTTTGTAATTGTTAAAGTTATTCGGGTTACTGCGTAAACAATGTAATTAGTCCCAAAAATCAAAGAGGGTAACATTTTTTACTTGGCAAGACTTTGTTATATCTGTAACCAGATGTTCATTGCGACCAAAAATCAATGCGTCGTAATTACTTTCCTTTGTTATTTACTTTGCATCTGTTTGCAAAAAACGGGTTGCACCAGTTGACAATGGTTAAAATGACGTCACGATTTCACGTTAAATATTACGGCTTGATGTTGGCCGGTTAACGTTATTGTTATTGTCAATTTTTGAATCGGTTGTCAAGTTCAATAGTAAAAACTTTAAAATATTATGTCGTGGCTGAGAGACATCCTGTGGGAAACTGAAAATAGTTCTTCCGATGACGAAACTAGTATATTTGATGATAATTTGCGTCTTAGAAAGAAAAAAGTTTATCTTTCTCATATATTTTATTATATATTATATTTTGAGGTGCATATTGAATTTTAATAAGGTGTAAAGAGAAATAGTTCAAACTTCATAGTCAGCTGTTTTAACAAATGATCTAAGTACAAAGCCAAAGCGTTTGCTAATTTTTTAGAAACCTGAAATCTGTTCAAGAATAATTATTTTGCAAACCGATCAATTCTAAAAAGATAAACTTTTTTCTTTCTAAGACGCAAATTATCATCAAATATACTAGTTTCGTCATCGGAAGAACTATTTTCAGTTTCCCACAGGATGTCTCTCAGCCACGACATAATATTTTAAAGTTTTTACTATTGAACTTGACAACCGATTCAAAAATTGACAATAACAATAACGTTAACCGGCCAACATCGAGCCGTAATAGTTAACGTTAAATCGTGACGTCATTTTAACCATTGTCAACTGGTGCAACCCGTTTTTTGCTTAACAATAACTTTAATCGAATTTTTAACGTTAACATTGACTGGTGCAACTCAGCCTTAGAAATTAATTAATATAAATGGTAAAATTTGTAATATCACACATGTTGCTTAGACTTTTTTGATGTGTGTATATATATATTTATATACATAAAAAACAATACACGAATGAGGTCCATAGAAAAAGCTAAAAATATGTTAGTAGGTACAACGAAATTGACTTAACAAATGTTCTACGAACGTCGGTGTATATGGACGGAGTTTTTTCTAATTTATTGATCGATGAATCAAAAATAGTGGGCGACGTAACACACGTGATGCATCATCATTCTTCGTCAAGTCACGGTGTGATTAACGGGCGACGTGACCAGCGCAACACAGTACACCATCATTGTAAACTATACGCAACCCTATACCGCCACAACGGAATCTATACATTTGAATAAGATTGAAGCGTTTGTTGTCTATACGAGGTGATCTCCGAAATGGTGGGACCGATTTTAATAAGGTTTTTACTAGTAGATAAAAGTCTTTTCAGAGCATTATCTAGGGTCGAAAACATTACAATTCTTCCCACAGGTTAAGCAGAAATCATAAAATTTAACAGAGGTAATTTAAATCATGTAAAAGTTTTATTTGTCAAGTAAATGACTTACGACCTTAAACTATATCCATCCTCAATAAACAGGTTTCATAACGCAAAAATAATTTTTGAAATGAGATAGGTAGTTATACACAGGTAGATATGCTGTTTAGCTATCTCTGCATATCTAGTATCGAAATAAAATTAGTTGAAGTATGAAGTTATAGAATTACCTCGTAGTTTGGTTATTTGTGAACCGCCGCGGGGCGTTTTGCGTGGAACTAAAGTTTCGAAGTGGGTCGAATTTACTCGGAGCTTCTTCGGCGCTAGTTAGTCAGTTTGTACCAAGATGTTGCTTTAATAATATTTTATTTCACTATTACTATAGTCTATTAAGCAATTCAATATAGTATTGTAACGAAATTATAGGATAGACGGGAATTGTTTTGTCCTACCATTCAGAAAATGTAAAATTGTTGCTACTACTCTATTCACATACTAAGTACATTCTTCGCTAAAATTTTTGACCGCTCTGAATACAGTTGTGCAGAACACAAATTTAGATATTTATATTTACTAGTGGGCGCCCAGTGGTCGACATTCGACCATAATTCATTGATTTTTTAAAGTTTGAACTTTATTGAGGTTCTTTTGTCAATAATCTATAATCAAAGGTTTTCATCATGGCTACTCAGTTATTTGCCACTTTTTAAAATTGTATAAACATAAAAAGTGGTTACAGAAAGTGGTAAGGCTCTCAAATTCTAAGTAAAGGTAACTTTACGAAAATAAAGAAATTTATCACAAGTCATGACACAATTATTAATTAATTTTACACGATATCCTGGGTAGGTAGTATTTCTGGGTGATATTGAATTAAATGTAGTATGTAAATTATAAGGAATAGTGATACACCCAGTATCATTGTTTAAAAATAAAAAATAGCTTTCTGCACTTCTCCTCCATATAAACTTTAACTATGCCAAATTTCACGTTCATTCGTTCGCGCATTTCTCTCAAAAAGGGATACAAAGTTTAGGCTTCACGTATTAATATATATGATTATATTATATGTTCAATATCGAGACAACTTAAGGATAAATAAATGCTAGTTTTAGATTCCTATAACAATATTCTAACTGTGTTTTGTATTAAATTCTGGACTATATGACTCGCAAGCCCAAAAACAACTTAGAGCTATATTCAGAGCAATCAAAAATATTTACAAGTACTGTAGCCACAATATAAATCGTTTCTCTTTAAAAAAAAACTTTATTTATTTAATAACATATTTTATACTCATTGTAATTACTTTATTTTTTTAAGTGAAAACATCTTTGTATTCTCCGCATTGAGCAGTATGGCAGGAGACAAATTTATAATTTCGCGTCATAACATGCTACATAAGCATCACTGGCCGTATTGTGTTTACGCAGCTTGTGTCAGGCTAGCAACAGATAATTTAGGACCTGTGTACTTGTAATATTGATATTTTGCAGTTCATCATACATTTGATTGATTAATATACTTTATAAAAAGGTATATAATTATTGCTCCGAGTGCCAATAGATATGAAAACCACACTAATGTTAATAATTTCAATAAACAAATTTAAATATTGTCATTCACGCTACAATTAATACGAGAATTCAAAAGAGAACACATTTATTTCATTGTTTTGAGTTTTCACTTTACAGAATCCTTATGACTGCTTCGAATTTGTTTCTTTTGTAATTTTAGAAATAATAACTTTTGTAAAATTGTAAATAATTATGACAATTAATAACAATGAATTGTAAAAATACGAGAATTAACATATATAATTAACGACCTAGTTGGAAATGAATAATAGAAAGTAAAAAACCTTTTTTTTCCAGACGTATTTATCATCCTCACTCCCATTTCACCATAATCTCACCTGATGGTAAACACTCTTAACGTACAGGAGGACAGGCTTTCAAGTGAACCGGTCAGAACACCAATAGGTCCTTTGAGACAAATTTTTAACTTTATGTCATCTTATATCCATCAAATTATTTACAGCTACCAATTATATCAATGAAATAAAAAATAACATAAATATACTTAAAATATTGCCCTCTTGCACAGTTAAAAGCTTAGGAAACTCTAGTCTAGTGAACATATAGAAGTAATTTATGTAAAATTCTATTCGTACACTTCAAACTAACTTACTGAAACCTGTCAAACGCCATCAGCTTTGATCCTCGGACGATATCCAAATACTTGACACATAATTAGCGCGATGCTGTCTCGTCTCATTCATTTTTAACTTTTTAATAATTCCCAAAGCCATCCGAGCGAAATAATCCTTTAGCTGACGTTGTCGTGGACCATAAATTCAATACGAAAATAAAACCCGCGACAAACACCGGCCGATGTGATTTGTCGCGGACGCCCCTTAATGAATAGCTTACGAAAATAACTATAGTTAAATAAGGTTCGGTTATGATATACTTATATGTCAAATAAATTTCAACACATATAAAAGCTGTATTGAAGAGAAACTTGTAATGAGATGACTTTGAAATTTTGATTAACAACCTCTTTGTTTGATGAAAAGTGGTGGGCGTAAACAGTGTGTTGCGTAGAGTGTTTACAACACCGGTTCTAGTTCGATCACCGAAGTTAAGTAGTGTCGGGCGTGGTCAGTATTTAGAGGATCGACCTCTTTAGAACACCGCGTGACGTTGTCTTTATTCAACTGAAATGCTTCCCTGTAATACAAAAATTACACTTTTATCGTATGTCATTACGGCGCACATTGTTTTTTTAACTAATATTTTATTTAATAATAAGATACGTTTATAGTAAAAGAAATCATTCATATAAACACAAAGGTTAAAGTAGATCTAACTCATTATTACATGTTATCCAAGATAACAATGCCCTCGATCGCCTTCTAGCTCATTTATATATCCGATATAAAAAGGGGGTCGAAGTTTCCAGAATGCAGTACACAGGCCACTTTACTAACGCCGTTAGTTTGACGTAAACCGCGTAAACGCAATACGTTCGATCACGATTGACTAGCATGTCATGACTCGTAATCATAATTTTATCTCGTGCCAAAAATACCACTCAATGTGCCTAAAAAAGAATTCACTTCAAAAAAATACTACAAAGCTATGATTTCATCAAGTTTTCCCATTGAAAGCGATTCTATGAATTCGAATATAATAAGGTATCAGAACACGATACTACAGAACCATTATAACTTACACAAAACATACATTTTATTTATTGCACTTACCATTCTATGTGTATTTCTGTAGTACGTAATGCGCTCCTCATACAATTAAAATATCCCGCGCGTGAATACCAATGTCAAAGCAAAATTATGATTGTATAGTTTTACTTATTTGTTAAACGGCAGGAGAATGCTTCAATTTCGTTTCTTATTGTGTATTCACTGTTGACTCATATTTCAATTGTCGCCACCGGGGCGTGGATTAATTTTGTTTCTGTGTCAAAAGTTGCCCTTCTCATACTGGATTTTATTTACACAGAAGCTAATAACAGCGTGTGAATGACGTAAGATATACGAGAAAATATACATTGGAATAATAAATAAAACAAAGGAGAAAGGTAATAAAGGCGGATTAGAAAAAAATCGTGCAAGTCTTCTGTTTTCCAAGAATGTATGCTTGCAATCTTAGAATTATATGTTTCAAAGCACGCTCAGTAAAAAATAATTAGTAAAGAAGATATATACGAGTAGTAAGAAAATTGTTCTAAAATGTTTCAGTAATTATTTAAACTATATTTAGTTAAATTAGTTAATTGTATAATAGTATACAGGTACGCTTACACTCTATAAGCGAAATTTATAATTTAAGATAGTCGCAGGAGTAACATTCAAGAGATTTTAAAATAAGTGACCCTCTTCGCATGTATGTTATTAAAAAAAACACAAAACAATGAAATGAATTTCTCTTTGGAATTTTAATATTAGTTATAGTGTGAATGGCAATATTTAAATTTCAGAATTTGTTTATTGAAATAATTAACTTTAGTGTGGTTTTCATATCTATTGGCACTCGGACCAATAGTTATATACATTTTTATAAAGTATATTAATCACACAAATGTATGATGACTTTGAAAATATTCCATGCCAGCCGCACAAGCGCTATACGGCCGGTCACGCTTACTAGCATGTCATAACGTGAAACTATAAACTTATCTTTGCCAAAAATACCGCTCAACGGGTCTAAAATAGTTTACATTTTCAAAAAACAGTATTGTTTAAAAATATTACAACATACGCATCTTAGTTGGCATGATGTTGTTTGCATAGATAATAAGACTGTTGTCACGGCCGAAGCTGACATTAAAGCAGGCCCTAAACAGTAATGCGGCAAGACATGCTTTACGTGAATGATCATGATGCATGACGAAGTCTCGTCAATCATTTTAAGTCAGCCGGCATAACAACGATGTAGTATATGAATGATTATGGAGCTATGTTTTATTATAATATTTTGTAGAACCATGTCGTATAAATTTTTCACAAGAATTCTTGTACTGTAAAACTTTATCAGATTTTATTATTCCTTAGTGATTTTGTTACAAACATTATTTATTTTGTTTTTTCATACACGTAGTTTTTTTATGTCCTTTAATAAGGAGCAATCTTTGATATTGATATTAATAACAATATAAAACCCTTATTATATATATCTACATCCAACACTAAAGCTATTTCAGAACGTAATAAGACGTTGCATAAAGTGCCAATTCAAAAATAATTATGCTTGTATATTGATCGCAGCCTACTCTATAAAAATTAAAGGAATTGACAATCAATCACTTTCGAGTAGCTTAAATAAGACTCTTATCAGTACAATTAAACGATCGTGAATGCATGATTGCGTTAGAAAATACATAACTCTATGGTATGTTTGAATAATAATTTCATCACCCAAAGCTTTATCTTTAAAATCCATGTCTATCGTAGCGTTATCTGAATCACATATATATCTTATTTTATTATGTCCGAACACGCAGAGATAGTCATCATAATTTTATGCGACACGTTCTGACGTCATCTGTTCTGACAAAAAAAAAGGAGTTTTGTGTCAAACAAAACGTGCCCTATCACAAGAAGCGATAAACTCCATATCAACGAACAAAGTTATAAAGTCGTACCAATATTTTATACGAATCACAGTCTCGGAGGGTAGATCGGAAACTTTCCGAGGACCTGAAACTTTACCGAGGGGCGAGACAATAAATCAATGTGTCGAATAATTGCTCCTCATCCAAGACTTTCGAAGTCGGAATCAAAAGTTACTAATCACCGTCTTTATTAATAAGACGCCGAGGAAAATATATATTCTAAGGAGGAAGTTTTAACTCGGGGTCCTTTCGGACCGGGCGTTCAGTTTACGGGTTGAACGGATAGCGGCTCTCATTTTGACAGGACTGATTTTTATCGCGTGGAATTTTATATCAACGTCGCTTGACAGTTTATTATATATAGAAGGTTACTCTCTATATATACTTTTAACGGAGCACCACAAAATGACCAAACTGTACTTTGTGACAACCCATTTTACATAATTAGGTGTTATTTTGCTTAT
This sequence comes from Antheraea pernyi, assembly GCA_015888305.1. Taxonomy (NCBI): domain Eukaryota; kingdom Metazoa; phylum Arthropoda; class Insecta; order Lepidoptera; family Saturniidae; genus Antheraea; species Antheraea pernyi. The sequence goes on from MU158718.1 coordinate 1,296,920, forward strand.
TGCACGTGGAAGACAGCTAGCATCGTAAAAGACGACTCGATCTGGGAAAGTTTTGTGGAGGAATGAAGTTCGATTGTAATAGACGTGACACCATTATTTATAAGCAGAAGTTACAAAGTAACACTCAATGAAGTACATCATGTAATCTTAAAATAATAATAATCAACAATATACTACCTTTTGCCTTTTTACTTCGTCTGCTTGGAATATTCATTTTGGGCTAATGCTAACACGCAGCGGCAGCTCTCAAAAGGAAAAAAAATACGATTTTCAAATATTCTTCATTAGTGCTCCGCTCCTTTTAATCACAGCGTGATGATATATAGCCTATAGCCTCCCTCGATAAATGAGCTATCTAACACTGAAAAAATATTTTTAAATTAGACCAGTAGTTCGTGAGATTAACGCGTTCAAGCAAACAAACTCTTCAGCTTTATAATATTAAGTGTAAATATAGAATCGTATCAGTACATCAGCTGTACAACAGTTGTACTTAGCTGATCTCGATACATGACAACCAAAACAAAGTCACTGTGACTGGTTTGGCATCATGGAAATGAATGTGAACGTGGAAGCAATCCAGTATGAATTTATTTCTTGATATGATGACTTAGCTGATAGCGTTTTCGGAAATCGTTTCGACGTAGGTTTGAATCTTCGTAACTGAGTCGGAGATTTCGATGAAGGAAGACATCTTGATAAAACTATAACATGGTGGTAGGGATTTTTCTAAGTACACTTGGCTAGCTACGACCCTCAAGTTGAAAATCTGTTGGCAAGCACCTGTTAGTGTGTTCCGGCAGCTGCAATTCAGAGCCAATCCCCTCCAGGTCTAGCGTATTTGAGTAATACACCTACTGGAATAACTTAGTACAATAAAGCGCTGACAGCGAGCGCTTTTAAAAGATTCTTACATAGCGATTATGGTGCATTCATTTAGTATCACAGCTACAAATCAAATGAGTGAGTAATGACAGAGCGCGGGAAACAATGCAACTCGGAGAGCGATCATTTCGCATTTAAAATTATTCCATTGTGTAATAATGTTATTTCTTTATTGAAATGAATATATCTTATGGGATGGTTTTGTAATTCTGATCCGCAACCTTTTTGTGTGGCAAAAAGTGGAGGGGATAAAACTGTGTCGAATAGAATGGGAGCAATGTTTCCCTTGCCTTCAGGTATTGTACATTGTACATACGCTCATCTCGCTCTCTTTCTTTCACATTGTCCGTGGTTAGGTGTACTGCGTTCAGGCGGTGTGGAAATCACAGAACACAAGCTATGCTATTCAAAAACGATTGATGAATAATTAAAATGTTTCCCTGTAGTACAAAAGTTTCACTTCTATCGTGAGTCTTTACGATAAAACTCTGTTGTTTTTATTAGTAGCGTTTAGGTAGTCTTATTGGATGTAGAGGTAAACAAGTGCAAAAGGTAACCACATGCAGTTTAGATACTAGATTTTACATAGAACTGTAGTACAGGATTTATAATCAAGCTCATACAGGATTCTATTATGTCAGATTAATCTCTGAAATCAAAACTGGTTTTAATGAGAGTTTTACTAGAAAATATAAGAAGTTCAGATGGGTGAGGCGATATTAATAAAACTTAAGACATATAACATGACCAGTACAAATCTCGATAGAAGCTAAATAGTAACAGAAATATTAAAATTAACAAAATAAAAGTTAGTCGGCAATTATTTTTTATTATTTAAGAGTTTTATTATGTAAACTATGGCGTAGTATTTTGTTGATGTTGGAAAACAAACCCAACACAAGTCTTGCAGGCTACTTCCTATAATTTCATGTATCTCATGACAATCCGGTCCGCGCAGTCGCGCATAATTGCATGACTGCGGCCTTTCTTTCTCGCAGAATTATTGTGTACGTGACCCGTTTGCCAAAGTGCTATCGCTGACTGGTTAGGCTCAACACATATTGCAGTTCGTTGCCAAATGATTTAAGTCATAGCTGATATAGAATTATTAAATAATTCAATAATCATTTAACTGGTTTCAATAATCGAAATTGTAGTTTAAAATTATTATTCTATTTTGGGGTGTAAAGGGTGTCAAATAACATCTAAGACTCACCTGCACGTGGTGCACCCTGCTGAATAACGAGCGAGGCAATGGCGAAAGCGGGTTGGTAGGGTAGCCTGACTGGGTCGCAACCACCATGTATATGGCGAAAAAACCCGTCATAGTGATTCGCTTTTGCGAGTCGCGTTTCGGGATCAACCTGTGCATATCCAGCTTTTCGCAGGCTGGCCTGACAGCGGCGACCGGCGATGGATAGTGTGTCACTCGGTGGTCGCCATTGTTTTTGGATTGTACTGTGCTTACCATCAGGCACAGTGCAGTCATTTTGCCGTTCTACTATAAAAAATATATATATATAAAAAAGTGTACATGCGGAGGAAATGAAACTTAGGTGAATTATGATAATGTGTGAGTCCGATTACTGAATAAAAGTCAATATTTTATAAAGGTTAAGAGTCTATATTGTTCTTATACATTCATTGCATATTACTCACTGTAACTACTTAGAAATAAACACGGATTTATTGAATACACGTATGATTACATATATTTCTACAACCGGACTGGTGTAGAATATTATAGTGGACGAGAAAACGATGAGTGAACTTTGACCCTTGCGTATCCATAGCATGCACTCTATAGATATGCAAGTGTGCGTCCCTACATTTGGCTTTGGCTTCTATAAATATCTATTAAATGATATGAGAATGCTCATAAACTATATACTATACGACGTCCCATAGTATACATATACCACTCTTTAGTTGTATCCAAAACGAGTGAATGTATAATCTGCATATCCAGAGTTAAACATTTTTCCATCGCCTCAAATCTTTTAGTCCATCTATCGCATGTCGCATTAACGCCGACGTGCGGCTGCACAGTAGGGGTAAATTTAAAGACATTCGGCAGAGCTTCCAAGGCCAGTATAGCGGCGCCAATGGCTCAAGTCAAAACATTCAAAGATTTAAATATATGTTTTGCCCAGATTTAACATGCGTGTATTATCTGAATAATTGTATTTATTATGTATTCCGCATTATACGCAGATTAAAAAAAATTAAGGCTGAATATGTTGTCTACTATGGATTCCCCATTATCATTTCCATTTTTCAATTATGAAGTTAAAATTAAAAACGTGATATTAATAGCCTAAATCGGATATTTTTTCGAAAATTTTTATTTCAATGCCAACGATCAACGAAAGTGTTACTTGCATCGTGGTTTCATAAAACCACACATTTTTTGTCTTCTTCTTATTAACTACAGCCTTCACAAATTATTTATCAGTATTTAAAGAAGTGTTCACAAACTGACGATGACGCGAATCGTATTATAAAGCACAAGCTACAGTGTATTTCTACCATTTAATATGATTAAGTATATTATACGATATATTTATATTTTAACAAAATTAAAAACTCCGTCAACAATTCAACTACAGTTTTAATTACTGGCAACGCTTCACAGAATGTCAGAATATATGTCATCCCAGCGACGTATTTAAAAATAACGAACAGAACATAACGCTGCGTTAGTTATAGTGAAAAACGTAAATTTATATATGTGTTTTACACACGCGACTGTCGAGACGCTTTTCAGTAGGCCTTTAGTCTACGAAAACGTATTCAGCGTTAGCAACGTCGACGCGATGTTACCAGTTCACTATAAAAATATATGCACGCGAGCAAAAATATATTCTTATTTAAATCTGTTGAAAGAAAGTATGAAATTAATTTGGATATAGTTAATTAAAACCAGCTTATGTTATAAATATAATTCGCGCAAAGTTTTTGACTGCTTTAAAAAATTAAAAGTACTGCAAATTTAGGTATAAGTATTATATTACGTACTAGCTGTGCCCGCGAATTCGTTCGCATGGTACCTAATGTAAAAAAATGTGACTAATAAAATCTTCTGAATGTATTAAGTCCATTTATTTATCTACTTTTCTCTCGTACTTAAATCGCCTCGTCATTACAATTAGATCTGATAGAGTGAACCGATTTTAATAAAACCAACTTTTACGTTACTAGATGATACTTTAGGATATAGGTACTTTATGATTTTATTGGTGAGGTTTTATCGTCAACGCAGTACTTTAGCAGGTATGTATAAAAACGAAATAAGTTAGGGATAAATAGATGTTAATTAATAATATTTTAACATTGTTTAGTATTAAACTTTTGACTATATAACGCGCAACTCCGAACTTGCGTCTATATTCAGACTCTAGTATGCAAAAATGTGCAATACTGCATGATATTCTTATTATAATGGAGTAGAAATTATGTCAGATATAAGAAATGTCTATGATAATATAAAATACTTTGTTTTAACTGACAACAATTATCCTTATACATTGCAAAAATGAACATTTCTCTGTCAGTCTGTCTGTTAGTGCGCTTATAACTTAAAACTTGTGAATTTATTTACATGATTCTTTATTTTTTAATCATTTACGTATTATTATATTGGATATTTTATTAGATTAGATAATAAATGAACAATAAATATTTTCAGGACCGTATATATAATTTTTGTAATTGTATCACAGTGACAGCTTTTACCAGACAAAACCAAAAATATTAAACTCAATATAAAATACATTAAGCTTAAACTAATTAAATAATTTCTTTATCATTATTAACTATGCTATACCATTTAACATTGTGAGACAATAATAAATATTATGTACAAATTGGCACTTCAAAAATGTTATAATATACTAATCATATTGTAGTACGTGCGATCGAAGCCGCCCGCATGTTTTGTATCTCATTATCTGTTGCCTACTCGTATCTTGCAGTATTTCGACTTGAAGGTTGCGGTCGAATGGACATGCAACGTATTTAGTAATTCAGAATCTATCTACGACTGGTCTTAGAATTACATTCAAAGTCTAAATCGAAAATACTTTATTCGATTTAGGCCCTAAGAAGGCACTTATCAACGTTAAAGCTGCCACCGATTTGGAAAAGAACCCAGTCATCGAGAGGAATCGACAAGATCTTTAACATTAATATAATATTGAGAATACATTAAACGTCGCAATTGGTTTTAATGGATGCACTGAGAGGAGTCAATTCCAGACATCACCATCGTTCACATAATGATACATTCTATAATAAATAGCCTTTTGACATCAAAACCCGGTTGATATGGTGCTTAAACTCACAATACGGCAAATCGGTAATATGCTTTGGGACTTTGTGCTAAAACCTAACACTATTTCTTAAAAAACTGTTACTGGTTTTACTGAGTGAATCTGACGCATGGAACGAAGAGTTTGTCACAATTTGTAGTATTTAGATCATGTCGGTCTTTTGCTCTCTTAATTAATCTTGCAGAACATCAGTTGGACTGTAGGCTTGCCATGAAAAAATGACAATAGGTGTTTCCAAATGTACACCTCTTATCAGGAACAAACTGCAACTGGACACTTAACATCGGCTAAAACGTGCCCAGGTACGTAGAAACGCGTGTAAATTGTAAAGGAGCCAGTCTCACGTAACTTTTCACATTCAGTCAGTCGTATTCTGAAGCTTTGCATTGTCTCCTGACGACATCCAGTTTTGTCTGTTTTTCGAGATGCGCCACAGTGTGATTTACAGTGAGGCAAGTTCCAACACAATTATTAATTCCCTCTTGAATACATGTATTGTTTATAATTATTACAATTTTCTTATATTAACTTTATCTAGTAAATACTAGAAATTATATGTACGTTATTAATAAAAACAGATATATGTAAGTAAATAATAAGCTTAAGCGCTTTCTTTATCTAAATTATTGGATAGAAAAAGAAATTTATTGTTTATTACATATTATTTATATAGTCATACACCACATATAAAGTATAAAACACCAACATACTTTACTCTTCTAAAATCTTATCTTAAAGTCTCATTCTTACAGATTATATTTATATAGTTTTATGACATATTTCTGTAGGTAAGCTACTACTTTTTACATTCTGTCACTTTACCCGTAAGAGAAAATACGGGCTACGTTTAACCCACACAAAGTTCTGTTTTAACCCATAAATGAATACTAGAGTAAACATTTCTATATCATAAAATTAATACCTAGTTATATTTCTATTTAATCCATAAACGAATTATTACAAAGACCCTTCTAAAAATTAAAAATCAAATTATTTCTTATATTATTCTTTAAAGAAATTCGGCTCAGCTTTGGAGTAAAAAACAATAAAATAAGAAATTACAATTTCTCTATTCGGTAGTTAGCAAAGAGTAAAAGCCTAAACCTTTAAACGTCTTGCAGACTCATTCCCCCTTAGGAGATTATATATTTAGTTATCTAGTGGCGTTCTATTTTGCATTTTCGAAACGACGGTAATTATTGGCGGATATTTCGATTCATCTCACAGTGGTCGCCGTTATTCTAGATATTTCTTTACCTGCAAATTGTAGAGCAATACTTTCGCTGACCGTAGATGAAATAAATAATATTTACAAGGGATTTGACTCACTGTTGACATAGTTACAGTGTCGCGCAGAAATCCTGAGTGCCGTCTGAGTGCAGCGAGGAAATGTATCCGTCACCGAGACGCGACACTCTCTTCCAATGTGTTTGCAGATTTGAAACCACTACAGATTTGTATGGTTTCTTTAGTTATGCTTTACTTCTTATAAAGTACATAGCTAACCTAGTTTTATTAATGAATTTAAAATTAGACTCACTTATCATTCACCAACAAAACACTTACTACCAAGGTTTACCAAATAGGTTTATCTACTTATGTACTTACGGCTGCGGCCATATTTATGAATGTCGATTACCTTTAGTTTTATTTTAACAATATGGATTAGACTAATGATACGAAGATACGGTCCCATCGATTAAATTTTGTGAGAGTGTATGTATGACTTAGTCGTAATCGAGACAGTAAAACATTTTACAAAAAATCAACACATTTTGCAATATCTAACATTAAAAATGACTACATCCACATTTAAGAATAGAGTAACATTTTAAGCATATAACGGTTAGTAGGAGTATCTCACTTTAGCGAAAAGTATTTATAAAAAAGCCTACAAATAAATACAAGGGACGCGTATCCACTTACGCGACAATCCTTGCTCCCGGAACTGCGCCGCGCCGTAGATATTCGAAAATTAAGGATACATTATGCTCACATGACAATAAATATGTTTATGTAAATATGTTGAACAATGCAGCATTAATATTCCCGAATTAGTGTGTATATACGTCATACTCATGAACTTGTTACAACGTCGCGTCGTGCTACACGGAAACAGTTAAGTTGCAATACGTTTACAATGCCTTTACATATAAACATTGTGGCACACCAGCAACAAACAGTGCAAGATGATATTACAAGAAATAGTTAACTATAATTGTAAATATTTAAAACAGTTACATTTTACACCTCGCGGACGTACACTACGGAATTAATTCGAGTTGAATTTTTATAGTATTTGCTTAGATGTTGCCACCATCAACTTGAAATTTTGTCACCAAGCGTCTCATTAAACTTGAAATCGTTTCATGACTTAATGTCTCATAATCTTGCAGTACTATCCTACTCAAAGTTCATTATGTCAAATTAAGCATGATATCGATGAGCAGCAATCTATTACCGATCTCTCCTTGCTGACGGTCCTATTGTGTTATTATACTCTCATTATACGAACGAATGTGGCGAACCATTACTTGAACTTAAAAAACTATTATTAGAAAGATTATTATGTAAAGAAAAATAAATTATAAGAATACGTTAAAGTATATTGTCCTCATCTTTTTTGAAAAACATTGAGACATTGTGCTGAAAGGTCCCATACTAGGCTTCACTCCTCTATAATGCAATATCTCAACTCTCCCATGGAGCATATTTCTTATATGTATTGTATTCTAATATACTATCCTTCCTACGAGTGAAAGTTATATTCAAAATTAATAAAATTAAAGAAGCAAAGAATTAATACTCTTACATTAAGTAACTCTGAAAGTTAATTAAATATTATATGTATGAGATAAACATAGACAAATGATATGTCGCGTGGTATAACGTATGCATAATATACCCACAGCTTTAAAATTTAATTAAGGCGTCACAGCACAGTCGGATTCGCGCGCGTTAATCTCGTAAAGGCCTGGGACATACGCGCTCTACGTTTACAAAGCATTTTTAATTGCGATCCTAGCTCAGGCCGACTGTCTTTGACGTGTGTGATAGGACGATTGATTAAAAATAAAATACGATGTGACAGAAATCCTAATGAGAAACAAGCCATACCAAATATTTTATGCAAGAGAATCACCCGAGTTTTATCTAATTATTGAATTGAATACTTCTTTAGGCGCGATGAGCGGTATTTTTGGCGGAAGATAAATTTATAATTTCGCGTCATAACATGCTAGTCCTTCGCCTTACGCAGGAATTGACTAGATCCTTTGGTATCTTGTTAGACTCTAACAAATAAGCTACAAGTCTTCTTTCAAGGTATATATATCTATATAAGTTTGGTCACAGAATCCACGTAATCAAATTCAAACAAACAAAACACTTTGTCTTGGACTAATGTTGCATACTTCACCATCCATTTTGCTATGATATGATAAAAAAAGTCGAGAAAATGATAACGACTGCCGAGAGAAGTGAAAACTCGAAACAAGAGAATAATAGTGTTGAATTTTTAAATTCATTATTGAATTACTTCAATTTCATATTTTTTATATTGAAATTATTAACATTAGTGTGCCTTTTATACCTATTGGCAGTCGGAGCAATAATGATATATGTTTTTTTATACAATTTATGAATAAATCAAACATATAATGAGCTGAACAAACTGAATAAAAAATATCAATATTAGATAGATGTATACAGGCCGCTATAGTACGCGTCGTTAGTGTGACGCAAGCGCAATACGGTCGGTCACGCTTTACTACAAATTCACCGACGCGAAATCATAAGTTTTTCGCCTGTCAAAAATGACACAGGATTCGAAAAAATGACATTTTGCTTTCTTATCTCTAAAATCGACTCAATCCTAAAGAGTTCATGTTAACAGCTCTGGAAATCATTTGACCATAAAATGTTGTCATAGAAAACTGAAATCAAATTGGCGAATGAGTTTTTTTGTATTTAATTAGACTCGAGGACCAGTATTTGTATGCTTTATGATTGTAATTTGTAGTGGAAATGCAGGAAAAAACACAGAGTAAGTAGGTTAAGAACCATCGCCAGAGGGCGCTTTGAACGAAAACTGTTGTGCTATTAACGTAATTAGTGTGGTGACTGGGCCAACACCGAGCGACTTGTATGGAACTCCGTCCATTGTACCTTGACATTTTAAACCATTGTAATCGTTAGCATTCAAGGATCTAACATCATGGTAGTTCATGCAAGTAGTTAGGGCGTGATTTTTTTGAAGAAATATACGAATTAAAGTACATACATATAGAGAAGTATTTTCTAGTATCATTTACCAAAGTTTTGCATTTATCAGATCAGATCGCTACCATACACATGGTGCTAATCCTGTCACAGTGACTCACTTTTGACTTGTCACATTTTGAAATCAGATAGTGCACATATAGTTATGGACAGGATGATAGAGATGAACTACAATTATAGATAATTTGTGATAGTACACTAAGCCTACAGGAGGGCGGGCTGTCAAATTCAGCCAACGAAACAAATCTATAAGTGCAAAATTTTAACCATTAGTAACTAATTAATTCAGCAAGTTATTTATAATTTAATGAAAATCAAGCCTAAAATTCAAATTAGCCGTACGAATACGAAACAACTGTGACCGTTAACTATCGGCCCCGGAATCAAACACGGCCAAAATTTCGTGCAGCCGTTTTATACAAAACTCGAAACTTAATAATGTCAACAGCTAGGAAACTCAATGTTTGTCTTGCTTGCTTCTTCGTCGTGGATTGTTTTAATTCTGGAAGCGCCATCTGTCGCTACGGTGCGGCGCACTCGCTAAACTTGGACCCGGGAAGTTTTCGACTTTATAATTTTCGCGTCCCCCTCCGACTAACGTTAAATAACTCTGTTATTCTTTTTAATCATTTACATGGACCCACCTAATGGTAGATACATAAATATAATTATATATCCATTACAGGTCTCTAATTAAGAATTATATATTTAAAACAAAAAAGTCGAGGCAGTCATAAGGACTGCCGCGAGAAGTGAAAACTTAAACAATGAAATAACTGTGTTCTCTTTTGAATTTTTAAATGAATTATTTAAATTTCATAATTTGTAAATCGAAATTATTAACATTAGTATATTTTTCACATGTATTGGCACTCAAAACAATAATCATATACATATTTATAGAGATTATGATTTAGTCAAACATGAGGGGCTGCACAATCTCAATACACAGCAGCAATGTTAGATATACACAGACATATTACGTGTTACTCTGACGCAAACCGCACAAGCGCAATACGCTCGAACACGCTTCACTAGCATGATATGATGCGAAATCATAATTTATCTCCTGCCAAAAATACCGCTCGAAAGCTTCGTGCGAAAGCACATGCTACTGCAATGAAATGCTTGCGAGATCGCCAGCATACCTAGTCTTCTATAATATTTATATTAGGTGCAGTGTATTCATTTTTCTAGAATGACAAAGTTACAGATCTATAACTTATGTTATTGAATATACAATAGATGATTCCGGACCCGCGTCTGTCTGTGTCGGTCTGTGCGTTTAATTAAAAGGAGTTAACTCAGGTCCAAGTTGGTCGCAAACCAACATAATTTCCATATCCTCACCACTCTTCTAATAATAAAAGGCAGTAATAGAACCACAATTATTTTATTAAGAACGAAACAAACTCGCTGCAGACGCCGTAATGAATTTAATAAACGAAGCCACTAAACTTAATTTAGTTACGTAGAATCGAATTAGACATAGTTTTAACATCACGAACTATTTCCTAGAAGTCTTCCCTAATTAACTCTTGGATTTGTAGTTGGTATTTTATCTTCTACTGCGGTTTTGTAAGTTGCGCACTTTCATTCGTGCATTTTCGTTTCATTAAGCGTCGACACTAAAATGACTACAATCACTGTTTTGTAATTTTTCAAAGACAGCTATTTTCAACTGTTGCCAGTTATTACGTTATCGGGTAATTTTCTGTTTTGTACTGTGCTATATTATACATTTAATTTTATATAACGATCTTTCATTAATTTCACATAAGGGGGCATTCATTAACGCGCAGGTTTGTTACTCTATGCATTAATTACGTGATAGGATCATTGAGTCAATTCGGATCTCACCAAATCTTACGTAGCTATCCAGGCGAATATTACAAAACGCCTACTCCTTCCTATGGTTTTTTACCTTTGTTTTTTTCAAATATAAGGTATACTTCTGGATTCGAATCCGCGTCATCCGTGGTGGTTTGTGAGTATTAGCGTACCTAGACCGAGTTGGGGCTATCATTCATTTCAATATTCGAAATTTACGAGTACTGCAATGTCATCTCAGACTGAATTTATATAAAATAGTTGCACCAGTGCTTACTTATACAGTCTTATCTGCAGTAATCCAGCTTAAATTCACTCTAAGTGTATAGGGTTGGAGCAGGGGATGCAGTCTCACAGATCGGGATTTAGATTCTAGTTAATTTAATGTTTGTTTTTTGAACGAATTCGAAAGTGTTACTTTGTAAATCTCTTGCCAATGAATTTGTTTGTCGTTTCTTGACAATCAAATTAATGGAATTCTTTGATACAGTTTGTTATTGATTATTTTATTGCAGCTAGTAAAGTGACGTCACTTAAGCGATCCCAAAATGACGACGACTGCACTTAGAGATTTATAATCCATCACTAGTTACTAGAGAGCTAATCCTTCTCTAAATTTAGCCTTTTTACCATCGTCATTTAACATCAAATGAGATTGTCGTCAAACATTAAAACCTATAAAGCATAAAAAAAGAAAAAAGTTATTTATAACAGTCTCGAAAATTTTCGACTACTGGAGTATACAAAATGTGCTACTATAACGCGTGTTATACTGACGTATGCTACTTACTATGTCATATAACCACCGCAAACGTAACAATATTAAAAATGTTGTTTTTTAATTGAAAATTTCCTTGGGTATTTTTACAGTCATCATCACCATCATCTACTCCTAACCGTTATCAGTTACACCGACTGCTAAAAGACAAAAACTTAACGGTCTATTTTTCCGCCATTTCGTGTGCAGGTAAATGGCATATCCTACCTTCGCGGTAAATGTACGTTCACACTTGGGACAGTTAACCTGATGGTTGACCAGGCTTGGGTGATCTGGCTTTCAGTTCATTACGCTTAATATCAAGCTCAATAGTATCAGTTTTTAACAGTAAAAGATAGTGAATCATTACGCTTGGATAGGGGACGGTAAATCGGTTTTGATCGGTTTGTCTCGAATTCAAGCGTGTTCGAGTTGGTGACGCAGTGCATCGTGTATACTCGAATCCAGTCACCATCAATCACGTTTACGGTCAGAGAAAGAGTACGTTGTTTAAATTAGAGGTTTACACTTCTGTTATTAAATTTTAAGTGAAATAATTAGTAACACTTATATCAAAACCATAAGTCTGCAGAATTATTTGGTTACAACGGATTTACAAATTGATGATAGAATAGCGATGTGTATAGTAGAAAATTACATATTTACTTATTGAGTTTTATTGGAGAAAACTACATGTGGCAGAGATGTGAATGTTAAGGTGGATGTGTGGTGTAACTACATATAATGAATAATATTGAAGATGAGTACGTAGGAGGAATTTTGAATATAGCAAGAGCAATAGAGAAGTAGAGGAGTATTTAGTTAGCAAGGTACGAAGATGTCATGAATGACAACCATGTGACTAGAAAAGTTTTAAATATGAAGGTGGACGGAAGTAGGCGTAGAGGAAGACCGAAAAGGTATAGATGGATTGTGTGAAAAATCGTATATGTATAAAAAGTGTGAATACTGATATGATACCTGACAGAGGAAAGTGCGAAAGGAAAACATGTTATTTCAACCCTACTTTGGTGGAAGAAGATGATGAGAGGAGAATTTATTGCAACGAAAAAGTAGGATTTTAGAATGAACAGATAGTTAAATTTCTGACTTTCATGATCGCCTTTTCAGGGCCTAAATTGAATCAATCTACCATATATATAATTTTAGTAACATGTTATTTTTGTTGCTTTTCTCTAAAATCATATGTTATTGCAGTATAAAAACTTTAACCAAACTCCATGATCCAGTAACTCCCGGAAGCTTATCCCATGGCAACCAGAGGCGGGGTCGCTGCGTTTTCATTACTATAAATGTTAGTTTTCCCTCACTAATGGCCCATAAACACGACCTCAAATAGACTAGGAAGAAACCAACTTCTGAGTAATAATCTTAAGCACATAATACCGGGATCAGGATATAACTGTATGTCTGGAAGCGCACCGAATGGAAATATTTCCGCGATTTTACACTCTGAGAATTATAATTGTTGTGACATTTTGTGAATCCTTTAAAAAATGGTCGAGGCAGCTACTACAGCTACTATAAGGACTACCAACAGAAATGCAAATTCAATACAATAGAACAACTGTTTGTTTTGAATTTTAAATTAATTATAGTGTGAATGATTTAAATTTAATAATTTGTATATTAAAATTATTAACATGAGTCTGGTTTTCACATCTATTTGTACTCAGAACAATAATTATATACATTTTTAAACAGTTTATTCATTAATCCAACATATAATAGCTGCAAAACCTCAATACAAAACATCAACACTAGACGCACACAGGCCGCTATATTACGCGTCGTTAGTCTAACGCAAGCCCCGCAAGCGCAATACGTTCAGTCACGCTTACTAGCATGTCAATACGCGAAATTATAACTTTATTTCCTGTCAATAATACTCCTCATCGTGCCCAAAGAAGTTTTCACTTCAAAGATATCACTGGTGGTTTGAAAAAGCCGTGAAAGCAACAAAAGCGCGAGGAACTCGCCAAATAATGACGGAATACTATAGCGTCTATAAGCTGATATTATAGCTTACATAGTTGCTTATTTTGAGTTCTATTTACACTAAGATATGGAGTGTTTTGAACGACATTCTCTTGTTATCGCGGATCGACACAAATTTTTGTATATATCCAAAAATAACAGGCCTGGTGGACGTTATCCCGCCCTGATAATAATATGCCTTGACAAATTATATACCTAAACCTTCCTCATGAATCACTTTATCTACTGGTGATAACCTAATGAAAATCCGTTTAGTAGTTTATCGCGAACAGACAAGCAGACATGGTAGATGACTTTGTTTTATAATATGTAGTGATGTGCAACTTGTACTCCCATCACTAGTTCAAAGCGTACAGAAAAAAAATACATACATTCTACAAACGAACAGGTGGGTCACCTGATGTTAAGTGATCACCACCGTCCATAGACACTAAGAAAACCAGAGAAGTCGAAAGTGCGTTGCCAGTCTATATTTGAGGGAAGGGGAGGGGAGGTTGGCCTCCGACGCTCTCACTAGCCGAAAGAAAAGCAACAATGCAAGCACTATTACTTCACGTCGGTTTTCTATGAGAGGGTGGTACTAACCCGAACAAGCTGACCCATTCATGTTGTAACCAGTAATAGCTTCAGCGCGGCTCTATCACCTACCACTTTCAGAATTCAGAGAGATCTCAGAATAAATACAGCAGAGTAAGTATCAAAAGAAGTGAACAACGCTTTTCTATAGTATTTAAATGTCACCACATAACCGCTATTAATTCATACATAAACTATTTTATATAAACGAAACCACGGGCTAGTGCTAGTGTAACATAAATTTCAATATACACCTAAGTTATAAATTGGATATACAGTTTTAGAACAGTTGGACGCATCTAGTGAAAGCAAATCGGGGACTAAAATTATAAACTAAGTTTTGGACGACGACATTTAACAAAATTAACGCCCGTTTGACCACTGACCAGGTGTTTATGCGTTTGCCGAACGAAATTATATTTCTAGTTGCATTTGAACGTGGTTTAATGGTGTTTAATTTTCCTACTGGCTGTATACGGTTACGTACATTGCATGTCTCTCTACTTATTATCTGAATTAAAATTATATTTATCAAATACTTGGATTGTCAGTTACGTTCAAGCAATAATTTAGGCTACATAACAACATCATTGTAACGCCTTAAATAAAAAAAGTCGAGGCAGTCATTAGGACTGCCGACGGAAGTGATAACTTTTTGAGTTAATAATGAAATAACTGTGTTCTCTTTTGAATGTTTCATATTAATTAATTGTTAATGACAATATTTAAATTTCAGAATATGTTTATTAAAATTATTAACATTAGTGTAGTTTTCATATCTATTCGCACCTAGAACAGTAATTATATACATTTTTATAAAGTCTATTAATCTATTAAACAAATGAGCTACTAAATATTAATATAAGTTATATTAATATCCACAGTCCCCTATACTAAACTCTACTAGTCTGACGCAAGCCGCGCTAGTGCAATACGGCCGGACATGCTTACGTAGCATGTCATGACGCGAAATTATAAATTTATCTACTGCCAAGAATATCGCTCAACGCGCCTAAAGAAGTTTTCACTTCAAAAATGTAATTCCAAAAATAATATTTTAATTATACAGGTTTAGGTAACTACATATATCATTTATCAAATATTCATTGAATTAGACGCTCTTAAAGTGTACATTAAAGTTGTGTTTAAAAACAAACATATATTTTTTAAGTTTTGCCAGCTAAATCGAGGCGGAACTGTTTTCTGCCGTAATAAAACATTATTCACCAATACATTAAAGATAGAAATCACTTTCAATTTATTTATTAATTATACGTACTTCCTAAATATACATATATATTAACTAAACTAACTAACTAAACTAAATTAACTAAAAATTAGTGTTTTACATAACAATGTAAGATCAGTATTGCGTATATTCATGTAACTAATAGTCTTATAATCAATATACCACGTGAAAGGTTAGACACTCGCAGTATTCCAGGATATGACACTTTATGGTCACATTTCATTACATAGTATTAAACAAAGTCTCCTACCGCGTCTGTCTGTCTGTCTATTCGCGATAAACTCCAAAACTACTGAACGAATTTTCATGCGGTTTTCACCAGTAGATAAAATAATTCATGAGGAAAATTATGGTCAATAATTTGTGCAGGATTTTTTTTATAATCAGGGCAGAATAACGTCTGCCGAGCCCGCTAGTAACACATAAAATAATAATTTCAAATGGACGAAAAAGAAAACCTTAGGTAAAGTTTGTTCTGAAAATTTCAAATGTATGGATAATAACTTAAATAAATCTAGATTGAATGACCGGTGATAAAACCTGCGAGCGGCAACCCGGAGTTAATAACTTTCGAAAATAAAAAGGACAATAAACTATTTTGTTTGTTAAAACTTCGAAAAATTATCCTTTCTTAGTTGGATGGCTTCACTTTCATTTCACCCGACGGTCATTGGCACTATGCTTAACATAGACATTTAGAGAACTGAGTATATTTGTATGGTTCTAGATAATTAGGTGAAATATTTTTTAGTTTATTTTTTTTAAGTTTTAGTTTAGTATTTTTTAGTTGATTTAATTTTTTAATTGATTTAGAACGAGAATCAAGTGCAGAGTGTCCTCCAGTAATATTGCTACTGTCTAAACATTCACCTTGTATACCCGCAGGAGTTGAATCCTCCAGCGCTTAGTTTCGCGAGCGAATATGTTGCGTATTATGTAGTAATTATATCAATATTGAGAATTAAATGTATGAATTTCAAGGCGAGTCAATTAAGTGACTTTTTACATCAGTTCGTGTTCTCTTAATTATTCTGAACTACGCAACAATATGTCAATATCAATTGTCAATATGTCAGCAATATAAGTGCTTGAAAAATATTTTTAATATCTGATCACAATGCATCGACTTTTCTCCACGGTATATAATATACTATATGTACATGTAAAATTTCCAGATGAAACCCTCTAAACGATAGAGGAAACTATATCAAAAACCGTTGAAAAAAACTAAGGAAACAAAACAGAAGCGAAAAGCTACTTTGTATTTATTGGAGAAGGCCAAAGGTGCTAAAACACTGAACTGCTGTCGATCCAACTCAATATTGTTAGACTACGATCGATTGACTCTGAAATGCTGCCAGTATGTGTAATACAGGATTGTCGTCTAGTTAGGTGTAGGTAGTTCCCGCTAAAAATGATAAAGCAAAGGGATGGGAGGGTTATTCTGGCCTAATTGTAAATCAAATAAATGTTAATTGTGTATTAATTACATTTTGTGTTACAAGTAGGCAATACCTACTTTATTTTTCTCAAAATTTACTCAAAAAGCACTCGCGATCGACAGTTTGAGTACACCTAGTACCCAGAGGATATAGCTTGTTATACAAATAGAATTGGCTACGCAATATTCGCTAACAGGGCGTTAACTAGTGGTAATCACAACTTCCAACTAGATGCATGGCCTTTAATCCTAGTCCATCCTTTCGTGTCCGGATACCATTAACTTCGTTACCAAATAGCATTCACGTGGTAACTGCGCCCGAACTGACTTTATGCGATAAACACCAACTAATCCTATGAATGTACGGGTCAGCTTCCACTGCAAAGTAAGCTATATCGCTTCAAAAACTATTTTTGATGACAAAAGGCAACAAACAGGCAGATGACTTACCGGATGATAAATAGTTACCGTTGCGTCACTGTTATGTTACCGACCTTGAAGAACACTCGAAAAACGCAGTCTCTTCTTACCTGGATAACCTATTCCACAACGCCAGCATACGCATAATGAAGGTTCGAGAGAACCCCACGGTTGGCGTCATCTTGCTAGCTTTTAAGGTGTGCTGGTGAGCAGCCAGCCAGCGGCGGGAGGTACGAGTTTGAAACGGCGAAGAGGGCACCATCGTCATTATCATCATCATTACATAGTATAAAATAAAGTCATTTGCCACGTCTGTCTGTCTGTCTGTTCACGATAAACTCAAGAACTACTGAACGGATTGTAATGCGGTTTTCACCAGTAGATAAAGTGATTCATGAGTAATAATTTAGGTATATAATTAGGCAGGGTTTTTATTATCAAGGCGAGACAACGTTTGCGGGTCCCGCTAGCATTATCTAAATTAAATATGTCATTCAAATAATTGAAATATCTCTTATATAAATGCCATATATGGAGTTAAAATAAATAGTCTATATCACGTCTTTTATTATCACACTCCCTAAGTCAGTTTAGGCTCTTACAAGTGTTTAAGGGTGCTTGTACCAAACGACTTAATTGTGTTTAACTTATATTTAAACACAATTTTTATTTAACTCAAACAAGTGTCTTGTACCAACAGTTTTAAGGTCCTAAATACGTTTAGAGATCTGTCAAAGTTAAATGCTCTGTGGGAACTGTTTAGCGCTGCTAAACGCGTTTACTGATCTGTCATGGAGTGTCATTTTATAATTCTGTGCTACGTTTCTCCGAAATAAAAATGAGATTTTGTAATTTATTCTCCGATGATGATGATGAAGAATTTATAGAATTTTTGAGTAGACCTGTGCGACAAATATTAGAAAGAAGTAATTTATTCGAAAGACTTTCTGATGATAAATTTATAAGTCATAATAAATCTCGTGTAAAAATTGATGCTCGTGAACGATGCCTAGAACTTAATTCGCCTTGCGTGTCCATATTCTGTTCAAAGTAATTATAAACACAATATAATATACAGATTCAGTCGAACAAACTATATTAAACTTAACAAAACACAATAACAGTTAATATAATATTAATCCCAGCAAGTACGTAAAATAACACGTTCATCATTTACAAATATGCGCGCGCGAAAAGTGGAAATGTCAAAGTACAACTATAATAAAATAATAAACGTTTCGTTTACGCATACATTTTTGTTATTGTGCACAAGTTTTATTCAAATTGTGGTTTGAGTATAACTTAAACGTGAAACGAAACGTCATTGACTACTTTGCCGACATGTTAAACACATTTAGCTAAATCGAAAATTTAAACAGTTGGTACAAGACAACGCTAAACGTATTTAAGTTAAAAACGTTTAGAGCATTAAAAACGTTTATTTAAACGGTTTTTGAATATTTTTAAATAACATTTGGTACAAGTCGCCCTTAATGTTCCAATAAGGTGTCAACATTTTTTATGCCTGGATGCTAGATTACGTATTGTCTATGTATTAAGCCGAAAAAACATTTGGAATTCAATTTATTAAAATTACAATTTATTAAATTTATTATTACAACAGAGTTTTTATATATTTTACAATTATATCAAATTACAACTATATTCAATAAAAATTAATATTACAGTCCCCGTCAATCTCCTTGAGCCCTCTGCATACAGCTGCAAGTTCGGGATAACAAATAAAATATTTAGCAGTTTAACATTAAATTATCATGAACACACAAGTTACATAATATTTTTATGGTATGATATAGCAAACAGGTATGCGCATATTGTTAAATGGTCATTGCAACGTATGATAACCAACCACGAAAGGTCCCGAGTCTGAAGTTAGACATAATTGGTTGCTACTTCTGAGAACTGGGCTTGAATGTCCCGTGTGCCATTATATGTTGCTAACAGAACTCTTCGAATTAAAAAACCAAAGACTGGTGCTGGTGCTTTGCGGCAGAAATTGTTGTGGTAAAGTTTTTCCAAAACTCAAAGTAAAAGGGATAAATAAACTTTACTAAACATTCAGGAAATTGGAAAAAAACTCTGTTGGTAGTTATAACACACAAAAACTGAAGCACAAGTCAAGAATTAAGTTTTTAATGAAAATTTTCAAATTAAAATGAAACTGCCACAAAGCCAAAATAGTACATATAATAATTACGCTGTAATTGGTTACATATTTTCAGATTAAGTATTGCTCAGCAAAAGCCTCCACTGTCACAATTTTTTTTTTGGGTTCAAGGGGTGTCGAATAACATCATTAGACTTGAGACACCCAAGCCAACCTCACTTGCACGTGGTGCACCCTGCTGAATAATTGACGATGCAATGGCGAAAGCGGGGTGGTAGGGATTTACAGCCCGACTGGGTCGCAACCACCATGTATATGGCGAAAAACCCCGTCATAGTGATTCACTTCTGCGGGTCGCGTTTTGGGATCAGCCTGTGCATATCCAGCTTTTCGCAGGCCGGCATGACAGCGGCGACCGGCGATGGATAGTGTGTGTCTCGGTGGTCGCCATTGTTTTTGGATTGTACTGTGCTTATCATCAGGCATAGTGCAGTCATTGTGCCGGGCTACAATAAAAAAAAATTGCCATAGATTTCATTAAAGGAAAGTCATAATTATAGCAAGATGCTTCATAATTAATTTCCTATCAACCAGCTACATTATTAAAATAGGTGTTTCTTACCTAAGCCTAGACCTATGGTAAATTAACATCAAATTAGATTTTATTCTTACATATATAACTAACATAACACAAAATATCATATCGGAGATTGTTTGCGTACACTGGAATGCAATCTTTATGTTAATAGCCAATAAAAATGATCCAATGGCTTTATAGCGCCATCGGATTGCACAGGGCTAGCATAAGTTTATTTTAGAAATGGTCAAATTAAAGTAACATCATAATGCAACATTTAAATGCATAATTAAAATTATGAGAGGAGATCAAACTAACAATTATAACTTAAAAATATCTTACAATAGTTTTATTAAAGGAAAAGTAACATAATATCGAATTAGTGACATCTATCGAGTATTTTACAAAACAAAGTTTAGTTTAACGAGTCTTCCGCAGCGCTACTAGTGTTTTAAAGTTTTAGTGAATAGGAATCACGATGTATAGGAAAAAGATGTATTGGTTTCATTTGTTTTAATCTATGTGCCATCCTGTAAAATAACGATAGTCAGTAGTTTAAAACAGTCGGTGTGATAAAGCGCAGGCAGATATAAAAGTTCAACGAACTATTTTATTCACCAGTATAATGCATTAAAAAATAAAAGTAGCTCTGACTTGAATATCTCAAAATGTTAAATATTCTCTTAGGCTGTAAGCTAACAACGACAGTATAATTTACTATAACGTTCTATGAACTAGAAAATTACTTTTTTTAAGAAAGTTTATTAAACATTGCATGAACTTGAACTAAATATTTATTGCAGTAACTTTGTGTACACTATAATAATTATTATCTACAAAGAAAGTACTTCGGCTGACGGCTTCGCTCGCGCATTTGTAGATTTTGAAAAAAAAATACGACCAGTGCTACTCTTTGATAATATAGCTTTGTACAGATAAAATGTTAAAATCGGTAAGGTACTTTCTGAATTTATCCATTACAAACTTTAAAAATTTAAATATAAATGACTTCTAAATAATTGTTTTCTTTCTATATTAGTTAATATTCAATGCTATAGCTAAAATTTTGTAACAGAATTTTATGCAATTAAAAGGTTTTGTTGGCCCAACCGTAATATTAGAAAAATGCTTCTTCCATAGAATACCTAATAAAACAAAATATATATCGAAACCTGGCAGGACAATACATCAACAATTAAAAAACGTATCGTATAAATCGATTTGGTACATCTCGATTTATAAACAGGCAAACGGCTACACAGACGGTGTCTTTAATATGTAACGAAGACATGAAAAAAAAACATTTTCTTCATCCACGAAATCATTTATTTTTATGTATAAAATTCAGTTGAATTGATAAAATATGACATCGAATAACATTAAAACACACGTCGCTAATATCGTGTTTTTATTGTATTCTCAAATAATTATTAGTAAATTATACCTTACGTATATATCAAATACAATCTAATTTTGTCAAACAATAAATATCGTGGTGCAGTTACGCCATTTTGTATTAGACATTACAGTAGCGTCATCTGTCGCCTGTAATAAACATTTCAATTTGAACGTTCGTTTTTTGAATTCATCCGTTGACAGAGTAATGCGCCGGCGCATTAAAAACTTGTTTGGATGTATCCGTCATGCCACATTAATGCTTTCAAGCGATTGATTGGTGCGTTTTGATAATTAATACATAAAATACTAACTTACGCTCGCGGCTTCGTTCGCCTTCATGTAAATTTAACCTATCCTTAGTGAAAGCTAGTCGTATAATATTACAAGAAAATAACGTAAACTTATTTAAATCTCAAACAGAGTTTACTTCGATTACTTTTATTTCACTAAATAAATTTAATCCAAATTTCATTCTCCATATTTCTTTTAACCTCTAACAGATTTAAGAGTGTACATGAAAGATAAAATAATAACTTTGTTCTCGCCTGAGCGATTACATAAAACGTCATAAAATAAATCCTGTATCACAGTCAAAGTAATTACAAGATTCAATTAATGTACATATATGTCGTTAAAACATTTCTGTAAAAACATGGAGCTGTGGTTTTCTTGGGCACGTCTCAGATTCCTTATCAGGCACATCGTTTATGTTGGGATATGAAAATGGTATCACTATAAAAAAATATGTGTATAGTAGGCACACACAAGTAAATATATATTTGTGATTATCTATACTAATATTATAAAAAGGTAAAGTTTGTGAGTTTGTGACGTTGTAAGGGGTAATCTCAGGAACTACTGGTTCGATTTGGAAAATTCTTTCAGTGTTATATAATAAATAATAAATAATGTTTACTTGTATTTCAGCCGGGAAATTTTGAGGCCTAGATGAAAACCAGCGCTGTTTTCAAAGGCGGCAATACGCTGACGCTAGGTCTCTTTGTCATAGTTTTACTTTTTTACGGTTAAGGTTTTTGTTTGTACACTTATACTATGGCAATAAATATATTTCTTTCTTTCTTTCTTTCTTCATATAGCTCATTTATCAGGGAAGGTTATAGGCTTATATATAATCACGCTAAGACACATAGGAGCGGAGCAGCAATGAAGAATGTTGCAAAATCGGGGTATTTTCTCCTTTTCAGAGCTTCTGCTGCGTTTTAGCGCAAAATAACCATTCCACGCTTACGTATTACCGCCCAACGAAGTGGGCACGGGTCGGCTAGTACTTTATAAGTTACTAGAGCTTATTTACAATCTTACCTGATGTTAAATGACGTATGTGGTCTAAGATGGTGATCATGCTAAATCTAGAGGCTTTCTTGTTTTCACCGACCAACTGCTTATATTTATACATAAAAGATTATCAATATAGTGTTCGAGATGTTCAGTTAAACAACGTCAGTTCGATAGTATATGTATACATTTTTCCTTAACCAGGTGCTTCATACGTGATTAATAAAGACGTCGATGTAGAGCTATTGAAGTAGTGATTTTAAAGAAGTAAGAATAGCCTGCGTGTTTAAATATTTGTGACTCGTTTTTTAGTAAGTATAATTTATTATAAGGAGAGTTTGCGGTCAAGACCTATAAAGTATTGTAGCTACCGAATATGTCATTATTTGGCAGACTGGCTGAAACGCTAAATTTTATTGTAAACTAGCTGTACCCGCAGCTCCGCATACGTTTTTTTTTAAACCGTATTAAAGAATTATAAAATTGTGAGACTATGTACAATTATAGAAATGTTCTTTAAAAATAATTGTAAGTACGAAATGTACGCCACTTACAGTAACATGGAATGTGTACATTAGATAAATAAATACTAACAGCGTGCCAAATGAGGCTTGTCATCAGCAACATATTTGGAACCTTAACCCATAATATAACTACCTCAGTGCTCACTTACACTGTAAAAAGAACTAATGAAACAATAACTTAAAATATTATTATAAAGATTTACATTTACATTACATTTAATAAACATTGCCATTATAATTAAGATTTTGTGACTATACAAAAAATAAACGCTTGTCTGTTCCGCAAGAAATTGAATTATGAAACTCTTTACGTAATACGTTTATAATCTAAGATCCTATTAAGAAGACCTCTATACCATTAAAGTTATTAATAATTATAATGTAGAATTGTAAACAATAAGCTGATAATTATTTCTCTTATTAAAAATAAAGAATCACTTGAAATTTTGGTAAATTTCAAGCAGACAAAGTCGCGGGTAACAGCTAGTTTAAAATAGAATAACCTCAATTACTTTTTATAAGGCTCGCTGTCTACCAGTGTAAGTTCCGTGAAAATAGATATAACCGTTTTGGTGATAGCACAACGGGCGAAGCCACGGTTAATGGCTAGTATGAACTAAAATTACATAAATTACTTTTTGTAAAGTCAGCTATCTACCAGTGAAAGTCTCGTCAAAATTGATCTAACCGTTTTAGAGAAAGCACTGTGAGCGAAGCCATGGTTAACAGCTAGTATATACTAAAATTGCCTAAATTATTTTTTGTAACATCAGCTATCTGCCAGTGAAAGTTTCGTATAAACTGGTCTAACCGTTTTGGAGATAGCATTGCGGGCGAAACCACGGTTAACACCTAGTATAAATTAAAATTGCTTGAATTACTTTTTATAAGGTCAGCTATTTGCCAGTGAAAGTTTTGTGAAGATTGGTCGAACCGATTTGGAGATAGCACTGCAGGCGAACCCACGGTCAATAGATAGTATAAAATAAAATTGCTTGAATTACTTTTTATAAGATCAGATATCTGTCAATGCAAGTTTCGTGAAGACTGGTGTAACCGTTTTGGAAATAGCACTCCGGGCGAAGCTACAGGTAATAGCTAGTATAAACTAAAATTGCTTGAATTATTTTTATAAGATCAGATATCTGTCATGGAAGTTTCGTGAAGACGGGACTGACCGTTTTGGAGATAGTATTGTGGGCGAAACCACGGTTAACAGGTAGTCTAAATTAAAATAAACTAAATTACTGACTATGATGTCCGCTATCGGCTGGTGAAAGTTCCGTGAAAATCGATCCAACCATTTTGGAGATAGTATTGCAGACGAAGCCGCGGTTAATAGTTAGTCTAATTTAGAGTAATCTAAGTAACCCGCTGTAATTTCAGCTATCTGCTAGTGAAATTCCCATCAAAATCGGTTCAGCGGTTTCGGAGATTAGCCGGAACAAACAGACCGACAGACCGACAAAAATCTTAAAAATTGCATTTTTGTCATCAGAAGCATGTTTACTTTCACACCCAATCAGTGATTTTTTTTTTTTTGATATTACATACAGACACTTAATTTTTATTATATGTATAGAATAGATAGGATATGTCATTCGAACAATTAGAACGATTTCTTGTCTGTATAAATACCATATATGGAGTTGAAATAAAACTGTCTCTTCTACGCATTCTGAGTCTTATTGTTACACTGTCCAACTCAGTCATAGTCCGGTGAAGCTGGTAGGTCAATAGCGCAGTCAGTTCGAAAAAAAAAAGTTCAACTCAGTCTAGATTCCTACAATAGTGAGCCGAGGCTCCTACATTTGGTGACCCCGAGGTGATATCAAGGCTCATACAGTATTAAAAAATATAATCTCAATTACTAATATTTATTCATCTACCATCACACCAAAACGATGGCATGGTAGGCTAAAAGGTTGAGCATTATTTTTACCTCTTTTGCTTCTTTCAATTACGAATTGTTTTTATTTGATTTTTACTACAACGTAACCGGGTGGCGGTCGATTGATATCTCTATTTTCATAGCTATTATCCATTGCCATTTCGTTATGTTACTGTCAGATTACGTTTAGAAAATTGTTTGTACAAACATTTCCACATCGATCGGGAATCAAACCACCATTTCCAATATTACGCCACACAACAGAACATGATGTGAAACATCTTATCCAAACATTTGCCCGTTTGGCCAATATCAAATATTTGTGGCGCACTTATGTGGCGCCACTTGCGTGTGGTCCGTAATTTGAATAAACATAAGTCTACTCTGACTTCTGCATTGCATTTGTTTAATTAAATAAGACGCAGTCGTCTTAATTTTCTAAGTTTATATTTAAAAATCATGCTACTTTTTTAGTTCACACTATGCTAGCGGATGCTCACAGCTTCACCAGAGCCTGTACCTTTATAAATTACTAGTTATTGTCTGCGGCTTCGCTCGCCTTATTAAAAATTTGATGTACCACTCGGAATAGTGTTCTTTCTACATACCTGAGAAGTTGAATATTAAATCTAATAATGATATAATGATCAATCAAAATCAAAAATCCTTTATACAATTTAGGCCCTGAGAAGGCGCTTATAAACGTCAAAGCTACCACCGGTTCGGAAAACAACCCAGTCATCGAGAACAACCGGCAAGAAACTCGTTCTGACTTATATATTCACGTTATATAGTTATAATTTAGATAGTTACATTCGTTTATTCGATGCACAGAGACGGGCGTCATTACCAGACGTCACCATCGTTCACATAATGATCTACCTTATATTAGCCTTTAGACGGATAGATCGGTTGAACCTAAGAAACTCATATTCGCATCTATATATTAGAATTACAGCATATTTTTATTCGTGTAAGTCTAACAGTTTATGCAACGCACACAGAGGTTGCTTAAAGATGGTAGAAGTTTATGGCGGGATCTTACAATGTCATGTAGAGCGTTTTATATTATATTCACAATCATGGCTTTATATTTTATAATATTGGTGGTGTTTTATGTAATATAGTTCGGTTGTTGTGCACAAGCGAAATGGATGGGAAATAATACCACTGAGCATGGATTCTGACTTGCCACAAAAACTCACTGGAAAGTTCTAACAAGATGGCCGCCATCTTCTTAGTTCATTGAATTGATCGTAAGAAACTTGTAATATCATAACGTACTCGACAATGGCAGTAATAATTTACTAGATTGGTTACGAAAAATAAAATAGATATGGCAGGTGCCAGGTTCCAACTTACTTGACATATTGTTATATTTACGCCAATTTAAACAATGCCATTATAAAATATTAGCTGAACCCGCGACTCAGTCCGCGTGTATATTAATGTAAAAGAACATTGACTAGGTAATACAATCACTTGAATGGATTAAGCCCATTTACTTATTTACTTTTCTCTCGTACTTAAGTCGCGTCGCCGTTAAAATTACAATAAGTTTTGATAAAGTGAAACGATTTTAATGAAACCAAGAGTAAATGTTACTGGAGGATATGCTTTATGAGGTTTTACCGTGAACGCAGTACTTTAGCAATGATGCATGCTCAAACAAACAGACAGACAGACATTTCTAAAAATGATTGAAATGTATTTTATTACTTATTCCAAGATACCTGCAACAATAGGTTGGTAGTAGGTGGTAGAGTTACGCTGAAGGTATTAATGGTTTCAGCATGAATAGGCCTGCTCGCCCGGAGTAGTACCACCCTCTCACAGAAAACCGACGTGAAGTACCAGGTGCTTGCATTGTTGCGTTTCGTTCGGTCAGTGAGAGCGCCGGAGGCCCACCTCTCCATCGCTTAACCCCTTCCTTCACTCCCCCTCTCCCCCAAGACAGTTTGGCAACGCACTTGCAACTCCCCTGATGTTCCAAGTGTCTATGGACGGTGGTGATCACTTAACATCAGATGACCCACCTGTCCGTTTGCCTCCTATGATATATAAAAAAAACAAATTTTTTCACGAAAATCTAAAAGTACAGACACGCTATATTTACATTCTGTATTATACTAATCTAGAAACTATGTTCTCTTTCATCAAAATCCGTTTAGTAATTTTTGCATGAAAGAGTAAGTAGTATCGATTCTTACTTACTTTCTATTTAATAATGTAATAGGATTATTGAGACCAGCTGGCACAATACTAATTTAAAGGTCATGCTCTGAACCCGGTCGGAACGTCCGCCAGTCGATTTGCGCCCACGCATCAATTGTACTCGATTATTGATCTTTGCGAATCATTGATCCTTCGTCGGGTCGAGACCAGTATTACAATAATTAATTGCTGTGTGAATCATATTAATACCTTGCAGTGGAGTTTTCTTTCATAAATTTAGTTATAACATCGTCAATGGAAGCGCAAGGAAACGGATCGGTAATGAAATCGATTTTAAATGATTTCAACTATTGTTTTTCTTGTACAAAATACAAAGTGAATAGATTCTAGCTAAATACGTTGGAACTGAAAACATGAAAATTGTTATGTTTAATAATCGATTATAAAGAAGACTTATTGTTACGCCCGTGGGCGCTATATAGTTAAAAATAAGAGAGAGAAATTCTATTTGCATGTAACGGAGAATTCTTTTAAAATATTTATTTATTTAACTTACTACGCTATTGACCTAACAAGGTCTTAACAGCTTCACCGGACTACTTTTAATAATTCACTTGCGTTGATCTTGTCCGTTATTCCGGATTCTTTATTGACTATGTTATTGACTTTATTGATTATGTATCTAAATCCTTGCTAATTTTATAGATTGGTTGTGACCGCGACTCCTAAATATTACTCGAGGGTAAGATGTAGATTTGGTGAGGTTTTATGATATGAACAGTGATGCGTGTTCAAACAGACACACAGACAGACATTTCTAAAAATGATTGAAATGTATTTTATTACTTGTTCCAAGACTCCTGCTACATTTTTTTTCACAAAAATCTAAAAGTACAGACGCTAGATTTACATTGTTATTATATGTATGGATCTGGATGTAAGTTTGTTTGTTACCCTTCGACAATTAACCCCTCGACTGATTTTGTAAGACTCAGATCTCAAAATGGCGGATCACACTTCTATATATTTAGCCATTTAAAAAAAATTACATTCTCGTATTACATCACTTGTTATTGTTCAAAATTTTGCAATTAATACGGTTCTTTTTATTTCTACTGCCAATAGTCTGCTGATTAATGCATTATAAGGTTATATGAAGTTTAAATCTTTATAGTTTAGGACAGACCAGTGGTTAATTATCTAACTAACATAAAATTTGGTAAACATGTTATCTGAGGTAGATAGAAGCATAGATCAAATTTAGATGGACACGATCGAAAATCTAGTAGATTATGAAGAAAAATAGTGTAATAGAAACTATTCCCCTTTATTACAATACTGTGTTATAGGAAATAACACAGGAGAATGCTCGCACTGTAGCCCGTAGGTATGTTAGTGTCGTACGATATCATAAACAAGCGTCCCACAAACACAGCTCTGGGAGCCGCGGCCGGACCGAGACTGTTATCGCTTTACTGCCGACCGTTGCACTGTCGTGGAAGCCTGACCGGTCGTACTGGACCCATATACTGTATGCTTTAACTACTGCTTCTATGAAATGGGTCATTCGTTTTTATTATCACGATGATAATGTTAGCCTTACATTTTTGTCTTGAGACAGTCGAGCCTCATCTAAATGTTTCTTTAGTGAACATATTTTACCGTTGACTATATACATTGTACCGGGTTGCAGGATGGCATGATGTGACAATTATGACTACCATGCATCAAGTATATTACTAGGCGTAATGACATTGGTGATCAGAAACAGTATCTCTATATTAATACGTGAAGCCTAATCTTTGTATCCCTTTTTAACGGAATTGGGCGAACGGATGAACGTGAAACTTGGCATAGTTAAAGTTTATATAGAGGAGAAGTGCAGAAAGCTATTTATTTTATATAAAATGCATTAGAAGTACATTAAATTAATTAAAATATACATTACTCACAGTACTGCTTCAATTTTACACAACATATACACACATGTAAATAAAAAAGACATTTTGACATCTGTCAATAAAGGACTTCAAAAAAGGTTGTGAAGGAGGTTGCTATGCTCGACTGTATGTATTATTTTACTCTTACGTTCCAATTACCCTTTTTCATTCTACATTCAACAATGATATTATAACATAATACCCTTTGACAAAAGAACCCTAATAAAATTCAAACTTTAAAAAATCAATGAACTATGGTCGAATGTCGACCTCTGGGCGCCCACTAGTACCTATAATTCCACTATCTACACATCTTCTATACATATAATAATACATAAGAATGTAAATAAAAAAGTGTTGCATGTGTACTAGGAAGAATTAATAAAATAAATTTCAATCATTTTCAGAAATGTCTGTCTGTCTATCTGTCTGTTTGACTAAAAACGTACAACTGCTAAAGTATTGGATTCACGATAAACATCGCCAAGATAATTAATTATAAAGCATGTCTTCGAGTAACATTTAGTCTTTGGTTGATTAAAATCGATCTACTCTATGAAAAGTTATCACAATTTGAACGACGGCTCGAGTTAAGAACGAGAGAAAAGTATATAAGTAATAGACTTAATACATTCAGACAATTTTATTAATTACTGTTTTTACATGGGGTTTCTCGCGAACGAAGTTCCGGGTACAGCTAGTAGACTATAACTTCCTTATTTCTAGACTTGTTAACTGCGGGTCATTATTCAATAAAGAAATAAGAATATTTATATAAATGTTCACGTAAGCATGGGAGAGGGCAATAACATCGCTTACCTTTGCTGACTAGGAGGAGGTTTACCAAATTAGGCCTCCCTCGGCAGCGGCTCAAGCCTAGATCCGTTAGGATTAGGGTTGGAGCCCTTGAGTGCGATGCTCGTGCGATACACTTACACAAAATCTTACATTAATGCGACGACATTACACATATCACCTCCACACACGTGCACGCATACACGCTTACTCATGCAAGTGGAAATGTTTTATTTTTTCCCTTATCAAACTGAAATAGTTTAGAAAACTATCCGATACGAAATATATATAAGAGTTGTTGAGGTATATATGCCTGGTACACATATATGTTTCAACAAGTCATATATGCATGAATAGTTAGCTTAGCTTAGGTTAGCTCTGAAACGATGGGCCGGGGGGCCCATCTCCTCATTGCACAGGTCCGGCGGACGAGGGGGGGCAGCCGGTGTGTACCCGGTCTGTCCCTCTATAGGTAGGAGCCCGGCGGTCACCTTCCGCCGGGTGGACCGTGGGGGCGGCTATACAAGGTTGATTAGCGTGAACGATCCCTTGCCGCCCCCACAAAACGGTCTGTCGGTACACCGTGGGGTTTTAGTCCGTGCGACTCGGACATAACCCACCCTCTCCCCCGGGAAGGTGGCGTATCCATAAGGGATTTCCCCACGTAAAAAAAAAATATAGGTCGTGAATTGCATGTATCAGGCAACAGCCCAAGCCGAGGTGTGCCGTGCACCCTTGAGCTAGTTGTCAAATAAAATCGACTGAGTACCTTAAGCGCTCGCCTTAGTAGTCCAGTGAAGTTGTTAAGACCTTACTAGGTCAATAGCATAGTCAGTTCGAAAAAAAAAAAACTAGGAGGAGAACAACAAATTTGTTTACATAATACTATAATATGGACCCACATCGTAATTTAACATCACGTGAGATTGTGATTTAACCCTAATCAATAATAAATAATTTATTCAATTTAGGCCCCAAAAAGGCACTTATGAACGTCAAAACTACCACTAGTTCGGAAAACAAACCAGCCATCGAGAAGAACCGGCAAGAAACTCGATCTAGTTTATCTTTTTAACATATCATGAAATCTTATAAAACAAAGTCATCTTTCACGTTTGTCTGTCTGTTTGCGATAAATTCTAAAAGTACTGAACGGATTTTCATACGGTTTTCACCAGTAGCTAAAGTGATTCAAGAGGAAGGTCTAGGTATATAATATTTCAAGGTTTTATTTTATTTTCAGGGCGGGATAACGTCCACCAGCCGCCGCCATCTAGTATATTTCTATACAATACATTACACATTATATTCGTTTTCAGTGGATACAGAGTGAGAAGTCAATTCCAGACATCAACATCCTTCACATATTGATCCTTTCTATAATAGCCTTTTGACACTAAAACTCGCTAGACATGGCGCTTAAACTTACAGCACGGCAAAATCTTTTAAAGTATAAACATGAAACAAACAATGTAAAAAAAATAGTAATAACAAAGCGATATATATTCTCAATTGTTATTTCACCGCTTATTATTTGAGTAGCTCTTTGCTAGGACCGGTACAACCATAAACAAAGCGACATCTGTGCTCGATGCGGTAAAAACTGCGCGATGCAGTCCGTACCATGGATTGTGTAAGTTTTGATATGGTATTTTAATAAACAATAACAAACGATATTCTAATGTATTTACATTTATTTTGATGATAATCATTGGCTGGAATAAAATTAAAATATTTAGACATCATATTTCTTGAATTTGGACAAACTAAAATATTCAATAATCTAAAATAGTTAAAAAATTAATTGTACAATTCTATACCACGATTTATTTAATTTTGAAGGTGATTTGATAATTTTGGATACATTGATTAATAGACAATTTATTTATTTTTAAATCATTTAAAAATAACTAAATTAGTAAAAGAAGAAGAAAGAAAATGTCTTTATTGCCGGATAACATCAAAACAACAAGATGAACATATACATAGCTTATTAGAATATCCAACAAAGGCACCCCCATTCTGCTAAGTGCTGCAGCACAACTGGGTAATACTGCAGCGCTGATTTTCAATGGAGGCCTAAACTAATGTACGTCCGTGATGTGTAATCGGTGTTTTGACAGTAAATATAACAAAATTTATAACATGTAAACAGCTAACAACACCAAAAATGTGCCTATACAGAAAGCTATTCACTACCTTGGTTGCACAAAGGGCCACTATAAGCCTGAGAATAAAAAAAAATACAAGCTTAATAAGTAACAATACAAGCAAATACGAACATAAATAAGCTTAAATTGTACGTCTACTAAATTGGAACCACTCATAAAATTAACGCTATTATTATTATTGGTTTTGAACTTGTAACAAACACTGCTGCAATATATGTTTAAATTAGTGTTCATTGTTGTTTTAATAAAATGAGAATAAAATATGTTGTCAATTTTATATATTTCAAGATAAAATAATTCTTGACAGATTCAATTCAGACATTGTTACCATACATATATTTAAATTGTTACTTTCAATACTGTACTCAATTTTACTTAACAATAGGAACTAATTCACTCGCAATGAAATCGTGATCGTTAAATAATATAAAAGTAAATATTTAGAGCTTACAGGAAACAAAACTGTAGATCTATCTGAGAGCAGTAACATAAATAAGCATCAAAGCTTACATTTAGTGTGAACATAGCAACGGAGCGTTTATGCGCTGTGCTGATTGGACAGAAACCGCGCCTACATTCACTTGACAACACTTGTTACTAATTGATCTTTCGGTGCACATTATGAGTCATTATGGTTTATATACACACGGTTTATATATACAAGTTTTACACGATTTATTTAACAACCAAATTTCAGTAAAATATATTCTACATTGTAAAGGCTTATCCATTAATTTAGTCAGATCTCAGTTCTCGGTCGCATCAGTTGACCGTAACAGCCATAGCTCGTTTATCCGCCGATGGTATTACCATACTTGGACAACGAGCTCTAATTCAATTTACAATGTTAGAGCACCATTGCTGGCATATGTTTCGTTTTGCATTGTTGGCTTCTTTTTTAAGGGGCAGAAATCATATGTTATTTTTTTACTTATAACACATCATTAGTAACGAATTATAATTATATCGGATACTAACGCAGCAGGGTAGACAGGAAGGTGAGCAATAAATAAATTACTTCAAGGAAGTTAGTACCTACAGTTTTATAAACAAAAATAAATATTGCGTGGTTTCTCAGAAAGTCCATTTCATATATTTAAGCAATTCTCATCATAAGTAGGCTAGTATTTCGCAACAAGCTCGAGCTGTAGGTGAAGAAAAATATCGTAATCATAGTCATCAGCCTGTAAGAGATCCACTGCAGGGCCATAGGCCTCTTCCCGAAAGAAGATATAGGCCTAATCATCACGCCAGCCCATGAGGTATTGGTGATAAAAAAATCTTCAGTTCTTTCTATTTTCTCACACACGGTGGTACTACAAGAGCATTTTTTTGATTCGGGTATACGATATTTTCTTTCAACGTCAGCCAATAGTGTTATCAATATAATTTAGTAAATGTATACGTATTCCGTAAAATTCGTTGATCAGAGTTCGAACCTTCGAACACCGGATTGATATTCCCCCGGTCAAGTCATTCGACCATCATGACTTATAAAGGCATCGAAAGGTTGTTGGGTATTTTCCAAAAACCCGCTTGTATAGTTACCTTTCGGTTAAAAACCTCTGGTTAACTACATATATTCTGGAAGCAACATTTCGTTGCCGTTTGGAGAAAAGTTGAAAAGTCTGCAATCTGCGTATTTTTTGAAGTACATGTAACACGTTCTTTGATTGACTGTAATTTCATAACAGAAGCTCAGAAGTGATCAAAAATATATTATTACTAGCTGACCCAACCAAGTGTTGCTGTGGCTCAGTGTTTTGATATTGAATTATGATATTTTATTATGATAAACTATTTTCAAAATTTAAACGTGGTGCCATCTATGAGATATCATAACAGTCGGTCTACAGTTTTCTGTCAACAGACTAATTTAAAACACCATCTGTTCGAGAATGATGAAGCTTACAATTAATAACAATAATCAACATTGATAATCATTTAATTTGTAATCATAAATACATATATATTTTAAGATATGCATCTCCTTTTCCTTATTTTGAATATATATATATAAAACTATTGTAAAAAAATGCAGATTCCTACCTCTTTTGTTAATGGTAGTATTGTTATTATAAATTAAATTGTAGTTAAATTATATATCTGTTGCTACATAAAAAATACTCAGTTTAGATGAGAGTCATGAATTCCCCTCCTATCTTATGGCAAAATAAGGTGGTATATTAAGGTATATTCATTGTTCTGAAACTAAATTATTTTAAATTTTTATCTCCATGACAATATGAAGACATGGTGGAAATAAATTTCGAAAATCATTACTGTGCCTTAATAGTATTATTCTATGCAAAGTAGTGTATCGGCGACTGTCGTTTAACTGGTCTTGAAAACATGAGATGCTACTTATATGGAGAAATGTCAACTATTCTCGAATCTTAAGTGTTTGCTTTTGAACTTATTTAAAAGTAATAATAAAATGTTTTGAAATCTTATACGTATAAATTCACATCTAATAAATCTAGTTAATAAAAATAATTTGACTTACTGGCTGGCAATGAAAATCCTAAACCATCAATCACACAACTTCATATTATACAAAAGCGAAATTATAACAGAACAGTTGAATGTAGTCTTCAAAATTAACTCAAATAATTTAACGATTATAACCGGGATTCAACGAAGTAACGAAAATATTTCTACTAGTAAGTACATGGAAAATATGCTATATAAAAGTTAATGTTTGATACTTTCTAGAAACAATAACAAATTGGTCACGTTTCACACTCACTAAGACCAATAACAGTTTTTTTTGGTAATACTGTTAGGTTTTATAACTAAAGCTCCAAAGCACATTACCTATTTGCCAGATCGTAGTCCGGTGAAGCTGTGAAGACCCTGCCGGGTCAATAGCGTAGTCAGATCGAGAAAAAAAATATTTGCCAGATAGTAAGTCCAAGTACCATGTCAAGCGGGTTTTAATGTCTAAATGCTATCATTACATCATTACATAGTATAAAATAACGTCCCCTACCGCGTCTGTCTGTTCGCGATAAACTCAAAAACTACTGAACGGATTTTCATGCGGTTTTCACCAGTGATTAAAGTGATTCATGAGGAACGTTTTAGTGTATACTTTGTCAAGAATTTATTTTTAATCAAGACGGGACAATGTCTGCCGTGCCCGCTAGTTATACAATCTATATATATTAGAGATTCCCACCTATATATTGACTCATCACGATATCTCTGGAACCATAAGGCGTAGCGACTTGAAATATGGTAGGAAAATATTCCTTTCGCCGAGTAGAGGTCAGCTAAGAACGGATTTTACGAAATTCAACCCACAAGAGGGGTTGCGGGGGAGTAATCAGGGCGGGACAACGTCAGCCGGGCCCGCTAGTATAATATATACGAATGAATTATTGATTTTTGTAAAAATATGTATCAAAAACAGGTAAACCAGATCTAGTTTTTTACCGGTTCTTCTTGATGACTAGGAGGTACGTGGATTTAGAATGGTAAAACTTGTACAGGAATATCATACGGTTACTTACGTTACCTCTTTCTTAAGGTACAGTAGGTACCCGACTTTTGATTGGGTACTCTGCTAAGTTCGTAGATTCAAATTCTTGTAAAAGATCAGGAACTTACACTGAAGAAAAAAAATCTGCCGGCAAACACTTATAAGTGTGCTTCGATAACCGCACTTGCGAAGCAGTTCTTCTAGGTTTAGTGTGTTCACCTTGTAAAAGGGAGATCGTAGTTAAACGCTAGAATCATAAAAGCACATAATTGTACAGATAACCGGTTCAATACTTTCATAAAAATCAATGTAGCGCTGTGCTTATAAGTATAAAGTGACCCAACAAACATGTCACACAGTCTCGAGGCACGGAGACCATAAAGTTACACAAAAAAGCCGAGGCGAGCCCGACTTACAATAAAGATTAACTATAGTAATAGTTTCCTCACACACAAGGAGCGCCTTAAAGCGTCATCTCACGTTTTATGGCCAATTAAAGTGGCTGTTAACAAAGACCCGTTTGTCTTAATAAAGTGAGTGTAAAACGAACCGCGATAACCTTCGGTTGAGAGACGACAACGATTCTACCACTTTGTTTATGAATAATAAATAAAGCGTTAAGTAATCGTAATGTTACATACATTTTTTATTAAACAAATTTTAATGCGAAACATCTAATGTGTCTGTCGTCGCATGTAACGCTTGAACGTTGAGATTTGTTCAAGCGCCATCTATCCATCCTTCTCTGTACTATATTGTTACTTATAAATGTTTATTGTTCGACAGCAATTATATATTTGTCATTTGACTTACGCCTCGGGTATAACACTATTTTTCTTTTATCCAGTCATATAATATCGAATGTTTTTATTTCAAACAATGTTTGTATCCGAAACATTAAATGTCAACTTTATCATCGATTTATTTAAACGCCATCTATTGGCTTAATTTGTGTACTACATTTCTGACTGTAAATTTAGTGCAACACTATTTTAATGCTCAATTTAATATTAACTATTTACTAGTTGGTGCTCGCGACTTCGTTCTTGTAAAAATAGTATTGCTTTTCCATGTGAACTACAGTACCCGGCTTTTGATTTGACATTTCGAAAAAAAAAACAGAGTTAGTCAGCTAAGATCGATTTAGTGTTATGTTATCTTTGTCTATCGCAGTCATTGTAATGTGCGATCAAGATGACATTTTACAAAATCGAAGCAAGTAGATCTTAGATAGTTGTCTCGCTTGTCTCCCCGTTATGCCAAATTAAACGCCTAATACAATACGTATATTTTCTGAATTAATTTTGAGGGTCTATTTTTTATAATCTTAATTTTATCATACACACATAACATTTATCCAATTAAGTTACCCTTTTAAAACTTAAATCTGTATCTGTCTGTCTGCCTATTTGAAATATACTACGAGTATTACAAATTTAATAAACATATACATTAACGTTAAAAGTTATTCGTAGTAGATATCTGTGGTTTTATCTTGAAATAAAATTATGCTCGCTTGACTCATAATCTCGGTATTTAAAACGTTTAATTATCATTCCAAATGAGTTCCAACTATTTCTAGACTTATGCAAATGGTATAAAGTATTTGTTTTTGTTATCTAAGTGATTGATAGTGGAAGCGAGCGACACGCGACCGTAGCTACGACGTCAGAACTCAGGCCTACGTATTTGAATAGACGCGCATTAAAAACAAAAAATCTGTCATGGTTTATTTATACAGCAAATCGATGACAGTTATCTTTTTTTTATGCTTTTAAATTGTGTCCACAGTCTCACATCATAGTAAATGATAACGTGGTCTAACATGGACACGATAAATCTAGATTCGGACCGGCTTTTAAATAACAATAACCGATGTTTAGGTAGGTAGTAGGTTAGATTTTATAATTCCCAAAGCACATTACCGATGTGCCGGATAGTGAGTTCAAGCACCGTATCAAGCTAGTTTAAATGTCCAAAGCCTATTATAGGGTGGATCAATATGTGAACGATGGTAACGTATAGAAAGGATGCTAATCTCTATACATCCACCGAAAACGAATGTAATTATCTATGTTTGTAAAAATATGTATTATGAAAAGGTAAACCGAATCGAGTTTTTTGTCAGTTCTTCTCCATGATTGGGTTGTTTTCTGAACTGGTGGTGGCTTGACGTTCATAAACGATTTCTCAGGGGGTATAAAGTAATTTTGATTTGTAAATGCAACAGCCAAGATACGATAATGTTTGACAATTAAAATTGTTTGAAATTTAATGTTTGACATGACATATTTTAAACTTGAGAGATATTTACAAAAGTGGGCATGACAGCGGCGAATAGTGATGGATAGTTTGCATCTCGGTGGTCGCGCTTGTTTTTTTTTGTACTGTGCTTAAAATAATGCGGAGTACAGTCATTATGAATGAATGAATGAATTCGTTATTGCACTTTTGATTTATACACTGGCGAGCTTAATGACATAAGTCATTTTCTTCCAGCTAACCAGCGGCATTGATATTAAGCAAAAACTTTTGTAGGTAGTGCCTATAATAAAGAAAATGGATAAATAAATATATAAATGTATACAATATTATAATAAAATAAATACATATATAACATACATAATTACTTACATACATACGTACAAATATATAATAATGACAAAGATAGTAATAAAAATGTATACACATAGCAAAAGTTAATTATAAATATAAACTGCAGAATCACGAACACTTTGCCTTCCTTATTTCGAATAAATAGTGGTGTAATTGAGCTTTAAACTTAGTTTTAGTCGTACTAAAATAAAATAAAAACAAGTAAAACAAATTATCTTATAATGATGCTACTATACGATGAATTCCTTCATTGTTATATCAATGTCTCCTACCCGTAAGTTGGTATAGAAGATTACATATTGTAGTTTAGATTTTTTTATTTAAATTAGCATTTAGCGTTTGATTGCAATTTAAATTTAACTTGATATTAAATAAGAATGTGCTTTAGGGTGTTAATACGCTAAACTTAGAGAAGGGCTACCTATCAAGTGCAATTACCGAAACAGTAATAGACGATTGTTTTTTTATTTGAAAGTGAAAGGTAAACCAGGCTGACATTAGAAAAAGAAAATCACTATGTTTACCTTCACCGAAAGTTCCAACAAGATTCGAATCTAAGTTTTTTTTTTATATATAGAGTTTAGAATTTCTGCACAATTTAACCTGATGTTAAATGACAATGTGATCCAAGATCGTAAACACGCTAGACTTAGAGGAGCTGACTCGTAATATAAAGGTGGTAGCTAGACATGCGGGCTTAGAAAAATTCCTGCCAATATATTATGATTTCAACGCGATGTGTGTGTATTTTCATAAATGCGTCCTAAACATTATTAAAAATAACAAAACCATATGTTTCTTAATATTTTGAACAAAAAACAGCGCGTCTAGAAAAATATGTGCCAGTGGCCGCCTGTAAAGAAGCCACGCGACGTTTTATAGATAACAGAAATGAAGATGAATTTAACAGTCTATCGGGCATTACAGTGGCCTATTTAGCTTTTTAATTGTCCAGCTTAAGGTGTGTCGTGCCATTGGCGTGCCCGTATAAACTTTGTCCTATACTAAGGACAAATTCTTTTGTTTTCAGTAAATAAACTTCGCTAACAATAAACTTACCGTGTTTGTATATAAATTTATGTGAGGGTGATTTTACGGTTTATACTTAATTCTTTTAAGTATATTTCGGAACACTTAGGTCTAAACTTAGATACGACCGGCACTACTCCAGTACTAGGAGTGATAAAAGTTGATAGGACAATAATAATCATCACCATCTTTTCACACTACGACTGTCTAATGGAATTGAAGCGATAATGGATTAGTTGATAGCGTATTCGGATACCGCGTCGATGAACGTAGGTTCAAATCCTTGCAACCGAGTCGGAGTTTTCGGCGAAGGAGAACATCGCAATGAAACCCATAGCATGGTGGTAGGGCTTTTTTGTAAGTCTGGCTGGCTACAACCCTCGAGTTGAAAATCTGTCGTCAAACACTTGTTAATATTTTCCGCCAGCTTTACTTGAGAACCAGCCCCCTCGAGGTTTGGCAAGATCAGATGAGATTTTGGTCATAGGCAACTTTTTAATAATTACCAGCTGTCGGCTTTTAAACGAATTTAGATTGTAATTTATTCAAATGTTAAATTTCGATCTTATTGAAGTGCTTTGTCAAAGAATGCACGGCTGTAATCATTGTTCTTTGATTCTTTGATATTTTTTTTGATTACGTCATCTACAAGCGTGTACAAATACATCATCACGTTAATAACGATAATTTCTATTCAGAGCGTCTGACTTTTTATGTATTCAGTGTGAAAATAAATTGTTAATTAATTTTAATGAT
Organism: Antheraea pernyi; assembly: GCA_015888305.1. Lineage (NCBI taxonomy): Eukaryota > Metazoa > Arthropoda > Insecta > Lepidoptera > Saturniidae > Antheraea > Antheraea pernyi. The sequence continues at coordinate 1,337,489 of MU158718.1, forward strand.
TTCATTGACGATTGAAATATTATATTTTTGCACTTTTTCTTCGTATGATCTTTAATTATGCCAGATTTCACAATTCTTCGCCCGCGTGAAGTGCCAAAAAGTGTTACAAAGTTTTTCTTCGAAAATGATATAGTTTCCTTATTTTTCCAGAAACAGTTGATTAATTGGAACAACATCAGATATAATATCTATTTTTGGTCGTAACTTAATCATGTTAAACTGACTTGTGTTGTCTTTATCTTTAAATGTAAGCATAAGTCGAATGATTTCTTATTCTTTCTTAGATTCGATCATTTTCGGTAATATGAAAAAAAAAAACAAAGTATTTTTTATTCTACAGTACAGTTCATATAAGGAGCAGGCACATGAATACGTATGTAGGAAACAAAGTTCAAATCGAGAACACGACGAAACGCGCTAGATAACGTTTTTCCTGAATAGAATTTTCAGTGTTGTGAAAACGTTCGGAAGACAGGGCGGGCGGTAGTATGCCGGCCGACGCGACGCTGGGCGGATGCCTGCGAAGCCTTCGCATTGGTGAAACAAAAAAAACGACTTATATATAAACACGAAACGGTGTTGTGGTTTCAATTATTATTTATAAACAAAACACGTTTGCAATATAAAATATTCGTGAATATTAATTTCGAAGTTTAATGAATTTTGTAAACAGCTGATTCGAAATTTGTTTTTATTCTTAGTACGTACTGAAAAATTGTGAATTATACAGTGTGTTATAGTTTACTTTTTTGTGATAGGTAAGTTGTATGAATTCTTTTAAAAAATCAGTTTCTCGCGGAAAGTATATTAGTCTTAGCTTTATTAATTAATTAATTTTCAATTAATAACTATGTATTCTATAATATAAATGAATTTTATGTTCTTCATTTTGGAATACTGTTATTATGAAAGGATCACAAATTACCGCCAAAATCGTTCTTAATAGTGATGACCTAAAATGTTACTTCACACATACAACACACAATAATATAAATAAAAACACAATTACAATTAATATTTGGTACTTCTAAGAAAAAATCTATACACGTAAGGCTATTATAGATCGTTGAGTGCTAAAGAGTAAAAGAAAATATTAAAGCACATTAATTCCAATGTCATGTACATAATAGTTTGATTTTAACCATAATTTTCCTTTTCTTATTTTGTGTTTTTCTCGGATCCTTTTTAAGCTGAATACCAATAAGCTTGCTTAATAAGAAACTGATATACGCTTTTTACGAAATACAATATAATATATCTATCAAATAATTTGCTTCTTAATATAGAATAACATGAAGCATACAAACAAACTTTAACAGTGAGAGACACATAACACAAACGCCTGAAAACCACTTCGCGATGCATACGAAGCGATCTTCATAACGTAGTTACAAATAAGCTATAACAGACGAGAAGTCCTTAAGTGCGGTTAATAAAACTCTCAAGATTTTAACCCAGACCAATGAATCACATGACGGCTTTGATTTACACCGAGCAGCGGTCTCAACTTTGTGCTTATTTGTACGTCACTTTCTACTATTACGAATATAATAAATCGTTTCAGATTTCTGAATTCAACCGTATTTGCAAATAATAGTTCAGATGATTCTCATGCAAGTATTGGAGCTATTATTAATGCAATAGCTTCTTTAATGTAACTAGCAAAGGTTAAACCTTGACAGGTAATAGAATAGTTTAGGAATAATTATTATCAGAACAAAATCCTTTCAGTATAATTGGATTGTGAAAAGTAAACGTTACCACAATTTATGTGATAGAGTAAATTATACTTCAATATAAGTATCTTAAGGTCCATTTTGCAGCTAAACAAATTTTACCAATCGCCATTAAGGACTTACAAAAGCAAATGTCTTATTAAGAGCTATATTACCCACAATTTCCTTAACCAACTTGCGTCTAATTTGGACCACATTATACTGTATTCGTATTCCCTTTTTTCCGGGACTCGTTGTCGTAAATTATGGCAATAAATATACCCGGGACACATTCCCGTTCCGCGGGATTAATTAAACTCTATAACGGTACTTGTAGGTTTATTATATTAAGCCAAATTATTTTGCCTTTTTTGGCAAATAGCCATATAGTTATAGAGATAGCGAATTTTGGGGAAAGTTGAATTAAGAGTAACGTATGCCAAAAGAGATAACAATATATTTTCTCCTTATCTTTTAGCTACATGAGCCTGGTTGTTCTTAGTAAGATTCTATATACCGTAATGTTAGCATCTCAATGTTGGATTTCTATTAATACATATTGGATGAAAGGAATAAATGTTGTTCTATATATATTCTATTCTTACTCTTGCGATATATATTTTACTGCTGGGAATTGCATAATTAACTTATTAAATTCTGTCCTTTTTAATAGACATTTCAATCAGACTTGAGTTGCAATGACTTGGATATGGGCATCTAACAGTATCTTCTGACTCTTCTATCATGTATAAAAATGGATATTGATATATCTGAGACTTACAAACTTCAACACGAGTTGACTGATCACCATGAGATTTGGGAGACCTAGGCTTTTTTCATGTCTTTCAGCCTATTCAAATGATTGATTTGATGACCCTTTGCTATTCCCTCCTGGAAATATTTGGTTGCTGCCACGTCTCCCTGCAACAGAAACATGGAATAAAATCCAATGAATATTTTGCAAGTGAACGTGGTAACAGTCAACCAATGTCAGGCGGGGGTAGCGAAGAAACATCAAATAACAGCGAAGGATTTACACAAAATAAAGCCTTCGTCAATTTGTTACCCATCTTACTGTAACTTGCCACTAGATGGCACCTGATTCTAGTTTATTATTATCAACTTTTGTTCTGTAATTTAGCAAGGCCTAAGACGCGTGCGTTTTCTAGTATTCTGTGCTAAATATATTAAGGCTTACACGAATTTATCTAAATTCATTTCCAAATAATATTTTTGTCACATATTCCACTTATTCCCTAATTAAAGTAGGAGTTTCTTTCATTCAAAGTACATTCTGTGAAAATCGATATTTCTTTAGCATCTAAAAAACACTTCTCGTCAACATTAAAGTATTCTATATATAGAGCAATTATTTTCTTTACATCACGTTGTTTATAGAGTTGATATACTCCAATGCCTGTGAAAAGAAGTTTCACACGATAATTATTGTTGAAATTAGTTCCGAAAACCGCGAAGGTTAAACGTCCCAAGGCACGTATCCAAAACTTTTGATTCGGTGGGGGACAAACATTGAAACAAACAAATCAAAGCATGGTTATGATCCCGTTTATTTTATGTAAGTGAGTTTTCGGGGAAGATAAATCCCAACTATCTCTCTGGATACGTGCCTGGTCCCTACACCTGTGTCATTTCAATAAATCAAAATTAGCGTCTGCTAAACTCCTTTGATGTCCATAAAAAGTCCAGTTATCGTATCATCACTAAGCTCGATAGTTTGTAACATATGATGATAATGTTCTCTCACACATACATTTGTTGCAGTCATATATCACCTTGAGAAGTACTAGAAATTACCTAACAGTACCTAATATGATCAACTAACTAACCTCTATAACTTTCGTTCCATCGTAGTGGCTCTCTTCTCTTTATTTAAGTTAGTACAGTATCATTCTTGATGGAGAAAATAAAATTTTAAGACAAAAAGTTTTCAGAATCATTCATAACAACACAACACCTATATAAATAAAAACACCGGATATATTTACATTGAGTTCTATTAACACTAAGAAACGTTACGAAATATGTTCAGACATTTATTATCGTCATAAAGTAAATTAAATATAGTCTAGAATTATTACATAACCCGTCCTTGTCACAACGTTCGATGTAGGAGCGAGACAAACGTATCAATAAGACTGGAGTATTCGAAAAAGTACAATCATGGATAAAAGCGGCAATTTATATAATATATTGTGAATAACGAACGAAGCAATGGCGAAAGCGGGGTGGTAGGGTTTTACAGCCTGACTGGGTCGCAACCACCATGTATATGGCGAAAAAGTCCGTCATAGTGATTCTACACACTTCAACTTCACACTTACAACTAATTGATTTTTATAACATTTGAAGAGCATTATTTATTTATGACCACTACAATAAAACTAAAACAGTAGGGGGATTATAAAGCAATAAAGCTTACGGTTTTCATAGTTTTAATTATACTTCTCTAGGAAGCTGCAGCTTAAGCTAAATATGTAATTCAATTTTGGCCCAGAAAAGGCATTTAGGAACGATAAAACACTTTCGGACAAATATACCAATCATTGAGAAAGAGAGAACGAGAAAACTGATCTATTTTTGGGTATTTTGAAAAAAAAAACTATACAAAGGGTTGTTCACAATCGTTTCTTTTTACTGAATGCACAAGGGATAGGTTATATCCACCATTGTCATCGGTCTTATAATAATGCTTCTTATAATCAACAGTAACAACTTGAACTTAAAGCTTAACTATTATTGCAAATATAGTGATTATACTACATGAATCTACCACAGGGGTGGTTTAGTTTATAGATAATAAAACTTAAATTAAAAAATACATATTTAAAAAAAAATTCTCTTCACCAGTGTACTTGAATGTGAGCCAATAAACTGAACGAGTCGTGAATGAGAGTGACAAGTCTCCGGCGACGTACTAAGAAATAGTATGTTTGATTTATACGTGGGTAGTTCTAAAAAAGTTTCGCCATGGACTTCTGTTTGGATCTTAAAATATATCGTCCGAGAACGTCTCTAGCATAGGATGTTAAGATGTCATAATAACGTCATTTCAGGCTGAAAATAAGTCATTTTCTAAATTTGTAACAACATGACCTGAATCTATTCTAATATTATAAAGAGGTAAAGTTTGTGAGTTTGTCACGTTGTAAGGGGTTATCTTAGGAACTACTTTTACCAATATAAAGCCACGTCATTTATGATTGTCATATGTGTATATAATCACGCTAAGACCAATAGGAGCGGAAAATAAAAATGTTTTAAAATCGGGGCTTTTTTATCCTTTTGAAAGATTCCGCTGCGTCTTAGCACAAAATAACTATTCCACGCGAACGAAATCGCGGGCAGAAGCTATTAACTAATTATATTATCTATAATCTATACTAATATTATAAAGAGGTAAAGTATGTGAGGTTGTAGGGGGTAATATCTGGGGAGTCGAAGAAAAAATGGTCGAACGAAAACGTTTCTTACGAACGATGAGAGATATATGATTGAGTTCTAAGTAGCTCGGTGAAGCTGTTAAGACCTTGCTGGGTCAATAGCGTAGTCAGTTGGAAAAAAAAATTGAGTTCTAGAAAAAAGTTGTAGCTTGATAATGCCTAATACCGCCCAACGAAGTGGGCACGGGTCAGCTAGTATTAAAATAAATTGATTATGTTTCAGAACCATAGATAAATAAATCTGTGGATATGTCACCTGTTTAGATAATTTTATTTGGATAAATAAAACTGAAGTTCATTTGTGTTGGCCACAATCATGTCTGGAACAGCTAGAACAATTTTAATAATACTTTTACTGGCTGATATAGAACTTTTCATAAAGAAAAATACTAATAGTAAAGTTTAACAGAAGTGATTATAAATAAGAAAAAGATTAAGGAATTAAGGAGTAAAGACAAAATAATATTTAAAAACACAATTAATGTAGTTAAATTCGTTATAACCATGAAATAGCTAAACCAACCGCTATAAAAATAAATAAGTTAAAAAGAGCAGAATATATTACTAAGAAACTAAGTAATATGATTATTTAAAGATCTGAAACTGTTATATTTAAAAATAATTTGATATTCATCAGCCAAAATATTTTAAATACCTCTATAGACGCTTGAAAGTGGAATAATGACATGGAGTTAGGTTCGAGTCAGTTCTAAACTGTCAGTTACGATAACAGATTAAACCGTTATTAGTCAAAAGCACGTGCGTCAGCCATGATGGATGCACGTTAACTGCGTCGCGTTAGGGTCATGCATTCCAATCCATACGCAAATATAACATTCTACCCACATATTATTTTTTATTATCAACGTTTGAAGCTTTTATATTTGTACAAACAATATTTGTAACAGGCATGTTTATCTCGATATTTATATTTTTAATAGCGTTTTACTACGTAACCTATAAAGGTTAAATAATCTATACTAATATTAATATATAAATCTGGAGGGTTTGTTTGGTTGAAAGCGCTAATCTTAGGAACTACTAGTCCGATTTGAAAAAATATTTCAGTGTTAGATAGTTCATTTATCGAGAAAAGCTATATATCATCATTCTTAGACCAATAGGAGCGTAGTACAATTGAAGATGTTTCAAAATAGCATTTTTTTTAAGACTCAGCATAATGACTCAGTTGTATTGTGTTCATATACCGCGTCGATAAACGTAAGTTTGAATCCTGCAATATGTTGGTAAAAAAATACTCGGGCTTTTTTAATGTACGTCTGTCTACCTTTATACCACTTACAAATTGTTCACCAAGTACTTAGAGATGTATTCATGCTATTCCAATCCTTCTCTATGTTACTATGAAAAGCCATATTATTATAATTTTAATATCTCATTAAATTGAGGCCAAGCACTAAAATGTTGTGAAGCATAAAAAACAATATTATAAGTAATTCATATCGGGGTCACTATACCGAAAATTCTAATTTATTATACAGTTATTTTTATAGAAGCTCAGCACAGCGACGGCTCTTAATCTTGGAAAACTTTATTTTAAATAAACTTTGGATTTCCTAATAATGTATTCTTTAACCAACTCGTACCAAACCAAGTATAAACCAAAGAGGAATGGTTAAAAATCTTACTCGTTCGTCTCCATTAACTGAAAGATATAAATTTACGATCCATTCCGTCGGTTAGTGGGGCACAGTAAGTTTAATGATAAATGGACCTAACGCTCAAACTTAGGTCGTCTAGGTCTTTGAATTAGTTTACGGGAGTACTAGAGACGACATCAAAACTTGACAAACCGTTTAAGATCATTATTACGGAAAATTAAAATAAGCTTGAACCTTTGCATGATATACTGACACTGTACTTCACACCTGCACACTCACACAGTAGGTAAAACAAATTTACCTTACATATACGTAATATATACATAATAAAATTACATACTGTATTCGAACTCGTTGCTATGAATATATAATGGATGAATCCTCGCTTGTAGAAAAACACATAAATGTGGTAGCCCGTTTCGAATTTTGTCGAAGCAATAACGTCAACTTTTCAGAGCTTTCCACCCTCTGTAAGTATTTAAACTCGTCACGGTGCGTTCGAGTTGAGTTCTATTGTGGACATCGGAGTGAATATATTTTTTTTAAAATATATTATAGGAGGCAAACGAGCAGATGGGTCACCTGATGTTAAGTGATCACCGCCGTCCATATACACTTGTAACATGAGGAAAGATGCAAGTGCGTTGCCAGCCTATGTTGGGACGGGGGAGAGGAAGGGAAGAAGGAAGGGGAAAGGGAGAGTATGTGGGTCTCCGGCGCTCTCACTGACCGAACGAAACGCAACAATGCAAGCACTGTTACTTCACGTCGCTTTTCTCTGTGAGGGTGGTACTACTCCGGACGTGCCGACCCATTCATGCTGAAACCAGTAATAGCTTCAGCGTGGCTCTACCCCGTACAAAATACTAAAAATACTATGAGAAATAAAAGGAAGAAATCTCAGACCAGACTTCGATTACATATTTCTTTCTACGCCAACGAAACATGATAAACCAAAAGAGAAACACCTTGTATGGTTTATGTCCATATGCATGGTGTTAGTGACTCATCCCGCTATATGGCAATCGCCTACGCATGCCACTAACACTGTGGCATATTATTTTATGTATGGTGATCACGAAACTACTGTTATGTCTACCCGGCATTATGTATCTATGTAAATCGAAACATTACTGATTTGGTTTCAATGCGGCATCTGTGCGGAATATTTATTTGAAATACCTCTTCTAGTACATAAGAATCTATACATCTATGGTGAAGATTGTAAAAGGGGTGTCATCAACTCTGCGGCAGTTAATGAAGAAAATATTACAGTTTAAAAATTTTGCGAGCGATAAAACGTTGTCTTTGGAATTATTTTATTATATCACTAGTAAGTGCCCATGACTTTGTTTATATGAAAATGTTGTTCTGATATTATAATAAGTGCGTGTTCTGTCTGTATTAATTTTATGGTATGCTTTGTGATTTTCTTATATTGTCTGTCTGGACTTAAAAGATTCTTGTGACAAATATTGTGGCGTGTCAATAATTTTTAGAAATATCTGTATGTTTGTTCGGACACGCATCACTGCTAAAGCACTATGTTTACGATAAAACCTCACCAATAAAATCATAAAACATATCCTCAAGTAAAATTCAGTCTTTGTGATATTAAAATCGTTTTACTCTATCAAAAGTTATTGTAATTTGATGATGCCTCGTATAATAACGAGAGAAGAGTAGGTAAATAAACTCAATTTATTCTTTTATAAAAACAAATATATTATGTTATGTATCCATATAATCTAATAGCATCTAAGATACTGTGAACGAAAGACTGTTTTTGCATTTAATTCCACAAAGACGTAGTCGCAGGCACGGCTTGTCTGAAAGTTCTATTATTATAATGAATGATACCTCAGCAAGCTTTTTAATAAGTGATATCCTTCCGAAGCCACAAATATCTCCGAAACGATAATGGCGAAGCAGGAAATATGTTTGCTATGTTTTTACCAGTAAACATGAACGGGCTGCATCGGACGAACTCGGCCGTGAGTATTTCGAAGTTCCATTACATGATTGGAGTGCTGATACGGCTCGATTCTGGATTGGTACGGCGAGAGAAATGCGATTTTCAAGCGATTGTAGAATTATAAAGGAATTAAACTAAAGAACGGTGGTAGGGATTTTTATAACACACCCTTGAGTAGCTACTACCTTCAAATTATAATTATGTTGCACTGTATCTTTGAATTCCGGCAACCACCGTTGAGAGTCAGTCCTCTCTAAGTTTGATTTTTTTTCTCGAACTGACTATGTTACTTGCCTGATGGACCTACACAGTTTCACCGGGCTACTAAAGCTTAATGTACTTCACCGCTTCGCAACAAGCTCAAAGATGTCAAAGCGGCCGGACCTCAATTGGGCAGTTGCTTTGGATGCAACATCGCGAAACTGTCTAAAGTAAACTAAGCTAAATATTCATACATATAAGAATTAAGAGTGGTAGAGCCACGCTGAAACTATTATTGGTTTCAGCATGAATGTGTCGGCTCGTCCGGGGTAGTACCACCCTCTCATAGAAAACCCACGTGAAGTAACAGTGCTTGCTATTGTTGCGTTTCGTTCGGTCAGTGAGAGCGCCGGAGAACCACCTCGCTTCCCCTCTCCTCTCCCTCCCCCCCCACTCCCTTTCCCCAAACACAGGTTGACAACGCACTTTTGACTCCTCCGGTGTTGTTAGTGTCCATGGACGGTGGTGATCACTTAATATCAGGTGACCCAAAAGTTCGTTTGCCAGTTATGACATGAAAAAAAAAAAAAAAATTCGTGAGACAAATATGTGTACGATATGAGAGCCTCACGAATTTAAACATGTATTTCGTATCTGACAACTGGGCTAATCTAAGCTATCCCAGGTCGAAAATAAGGGGAAAAGTAAAACCATCGACCATATGTATGGATGTGTGTATGTGTGCACGTATGTGGAGGTAATATGTGTTATGTTGTTCAACTGGTGATTAAAAATTTCAGTGTCACCACGATAGCAGCGTGCTCGGGGGCTAAGTTGAATATGTTACCATCTTAGGTCATAACATCGCTTATAATTTTGTTTAAACACTAAAACGTATATAGTTCAATCTCATATGATATTAAATAACGCCGTGATCTAAGATGGTAAACACAACAATCCTAGAAAGGACTGACTGTTAAGTGCAGCTGCCGGAACTCACCAATAGGTACTTGGTAACAGATTTTCAACTTGAGGGTGATAGCTAGCCAATGTACTTTTTTATGTCAAAGGGGGCAAACGAACAGGTGGGTCACCTAATTTTAAGTGTTCACTACCGTCCATAGACACTAGCAACATCAAAGGAGTGGGAAGTGCATAGACTGCCTGTGTATGTGGGAGAGGAGGGGAAGGAAAAGGGGAGGAGGGAAGGGCGATGGGCCTCCGGCGCTCTCACCGACCGAACGAAACGCAACAATGCAAGCGCTGTTACTTCATCGGTTTTCTGTAAAATAGTGGTATTACCCCGGGCGAGCCAACCCATTTATGCTGAAACCAGCAATAGCTACAGCGTGGCTTTGCCATATACAAAGAAAACTACTTAGAAAAAGTAAACTACCAGCGTATTATGGTTTCAACCCAATGTTTTCCTTTACCGGAAGCTCCGTCTCAATTACAAAGATTCGAACCTAGTTCCATCGACGCTGTGTCCGAACACGCTATCAACTAAGCCATTATCAATCGCTTAGCAAAGAAGGAACAATGCTTCTTATACGTTATAGCCTTCCTAAGAGTAAGACTGTAAACAAGAGTATAGATTATCTTGCCCTTATAAAATAGTAAATTGGGCATCAGCCTGAAATACACGTATCATATAGGAAGATGATTAACCTAAGAGGCTTTTTAAAAAAAATGTAAACCGCCACAGATTCCACTATCTTTGCTTACTCATCTATATGGGATATGCTTTGAAGACAGATATTTTTCTTAACATTATCTATTCACACAACACACAACTGTTGTTACTTTTCTCTTCATGTACCAGAACTAAGCAATGACGATATCTTCTTAGTAAATACTAACTGTGCCCGAGACGTGGCCTTCGTGAAACATAATGTAAAAAAAATAGTTACTAGCAAAATCATTTGAATTGTTTATGTCCATTTGCTTATCTAGTTTTAGCTCGTACAGAAGTCGCGATGTTATTAAAATTACAATAAATTTTGACAGAACAAATCGACTTTAATAAATGTAAGACTAAATGTTACTCAAGGATATGCTTATGATTTTCTTGGATATGTTTCATCGTGAAAGCAGTACTTTCGCAGTGATGCCTGTTCATACAAATAGACAGACATTTCTAGAAATGATTGAAATGTTTTCTATTACTTATTTCAAAGCACCTGCAACATTATATTTCACAAATATCTAAAAACCACAAACACGTTTTATTTGCATTCTTATTATATGTGTAGGTATGTAAATACCGAAAAACGCATACGATAGAAAATTGTGAAAAAAAATTCAAACAGAATAAGGCTCCAGCCGCCTACTTTTCATTACTTATATCAATATCGTATTTGACTGGCATCAATCCGACGCTATCAGTCCTGGATTTATATATATGTACGGGACTATAGTAGGTAATTCGTTAATTTGATTTGGGATTTCTTTTTTTTATAAAATATGATTTATTTTATCCTTTCGAGGGTTGATAAAATAATTACGTTGTCGGTAGGTAAATAAATCTCGTTCATTTGTCTATACTAATGCTATAACCCTCAAGAGATTGCCTGTTTGTTTGAACACGTTATTCTGTGGCAATATCAGATACCAGTCACATAAGATTCTTTTTTACATGTTTAAGTTTACTAGCTGAATCGCGCAACTTCGTCTGTGGCAAATCGGTTAATACGGGTTCCAATTGTATTTTCAAACGCGAAAAGTAATAAAAAGTTAAGTGGCGTAATAAAAATACCATTTTTTTTAACGCTATGGTATACATAACACTACCGTCTATTGAACTATTAGTGGACTAATTTTACAATAGCTGTATTTTTAAAATTAACGAAGTATCTTCACAACCCCCATCAAGGCTAGTGTATAGTTCTTTTTCACATCAAGAGGTCTTAAAGACGTCGTGATACAACGAATTTTAGATAAACATGAACCGCGTTATTACAATAAAGTTAAATACGCATTGAACTCTTACTTAAAAAAAGCTTCATCAATCGGGAGTGTCTTATCTTTGTTTACAGATGGACATTATTTTAATTTAAATATTCTCTAACACTTGTCTAAGTTGACAGTTCTTATTCTATTGTTGTAATTAGCTGTATTTCTATTGGACGGCAAAAGAAGTTTTATAGTAAATTATGGATTTCGTGGGTATAATTAATTTGAAAGAATTAAACAATTTTGACATTCACAAGTAAATCATAACTACTACTATTTGACACTATTGACCTCTGACAGTGTATTTAATCTGTTATTACACTGTTGTTCCACCTTACACACTTGACGTAATATATATGTTGCTTATTTGATTTATTTTATACATAATTTTCTTTTAACTAAAATATCACAATAATGATAACTAATTTAACGAAATAAGTAAATTTTCATAATGAAGATCTAAACAAAAAATATTGTTCATAAATTGAAATTGTTTACAAAATATCTGTATGTAATGGAACGTTTTTGAATGATGAGATCGAATTGAACGAATGCTATTCAGAGTTGCTTTCATAAAAAACTTAAATCAGATGTGAGCGCTGCTTGGACACGCTTTTGTAATAAAGTATTTTAAACATGACTTCAACTAGATTTTAAATTTTAGGCACTGCTTAATAAAACTCGTGTTATACGCATGTTTATTTTTGTTTTTGTATTAAGACCGGAGGTCTTTATTGCCTTTTGTAATACAAGTAAATTAAGCAGGAAAGCCGTTGACGCAGTGAGCGTTTTAACAGAATTGCCACAGTAACTAAATATATGCTTTTTGGCGGGCGACAGCGTTATGTTTGTGACGTTGCATGTAACGCATCGCTTCTCTTCACTTGCACAGTGGCATTGTACTAGAACAGTAAACAATGCATCCCACATACGTTTCAAATTACTTAACTATATGTAACAGAGATAACGGAATTGAAATAGAACACGATTTTACTGAAACCTTAGCACTTAGACACCATTTTCTAGCGTGTTTCTGGGAATATAATCGGAGCACTTTCAATTTGTATTACGTCATCCCTCGGCATCAGGTGACATTGCGGTCAAATACTAGTCTATAAAATGATACAAATAAAAAAATCTCTATAATAAAACGTTATTTCTTAAACAAATTTTAATTACTATGATATTTCTTTGAAATGTTTACTTTTCTGTATAATTTTTAACAATTTAATAACATATGATTTCTCAATATTGTAAGTTATTTCATATTTTAATCTTTGGCATCTTAATTATTAAAACTATAATAATATAATTGCATAAACAATAATAACATTTAATATGCATGCCACTGCCTGTAAATAGAGTCATATCTATCAAAAATATTAAACTGCACACTTCATATAATTTCTTTTTTATTATGTCTATGAAACTGTGTTTAATTTTCTTACAATTTGTTATAAGTTGTTATTATAATAAAATACCCAAGTAAAAAAATAAACAACACAAATACCATCTATACATAACACAAAAGCAAAAATAACAGTTATAAGAATGAAATAATTTCAAGAGTAATTACGATAATGTTGTTTTCATTTGGTTTTAAATGAGGCCAAAGGACAACAGAGAAATAAATAAATATTTTTGAATTTTGTTATACGACGAACACATACGATAAATAGGAGAATGCTGACCTAAATTGGTTCTCGATAGTGGTACGATAAATGTTTTTCGGTTAAGCAAACGACTAGATGGACGAGGAGTACAGAAGGACAATCTTTTTAATATCTCTGGAGCATCTACATGTCCGTGAACTAATCTGTACAGAAAAACAACATCAGCTATCTTTCTACGAATTTGCAGTGACTCCATTTTGTATTTTTGTTTTTAAGTATTTTGTTAATAATAACACGACTCTACTCGGTCTTCTACTTACAAACGGAAACTTTTTCAACGCGACAACGTCCGCCGGGTACACTAGAGTAATAAAAAAAAGAAACTATCTGCATCTTCATTTTGAATAAGAAAAATGTTTAAATGGAAAATTACTCAAAATAACTGTTAAAAACATCCGTAGTCATAAACAGGTTTCCTGCTTTTATTGTTAACTGCCAAAACACATTTACTCTTGGATTGCAGTAGTGTCTTTAGGGTATTTTGCTTTTAGGTGACACACCATGTACCAAACTTTTTATTCGTAAACCAACTTTAGCTGGTCTGTAAAAAAAAAATATCTTGAAAGGTTTGATACTTACAATGGAACGGGAGGAATTGTGATGTAAACTCTTCATAACGAAAAAATAAGTTGAGACAGCCATAAAAGCTGCCAGCAGAAGTGAAAACTGAAAACAATGGAATAACTGTGTCCTTTTTTGAATCAATTATAATATATTAAAATTTTATAATTTGTAAATAGACATTATTAACGTTAGTGTAATTTTTAAATCTACTGGCAATCCGAGTAATAATTATATACATTTTTATTCACTTTATTAATTAGTCATAAATATGGTGGGCTGCATAAGCTGAATACAAAATATCAATATTACATGTACATATTCTCTTCAAATCGTGATAATACGAGGTGGTTCTCACGATCCCACGGTGGTGACGGGTCCCCAATTCTTCGTACTGTCGCCTTGTGCTGCAGGTGGCCGATGTGTTGCAATGGTTATATGTAAATCTATACTAATATTATAAATAGAAGGAGGAATATTGTAAATAATAGGAGCGAAGCACCAATGAATAATGTTTCTAAATCGGGGTTTTTTATTCCTTTGACAGGTATCGCTGTGTGTTAGCGTTAGCTTAAAGGAACTATTCCACATGGACGAAGTCGCGAGACCTGCTATTGTTATATATATCGCGACTTGGCTGTTTCCGTGTTGCTGTTGTGTGTGTAACACGCATTTATAACAAAAATGTTTTTGTTTGAAAAAATGTTGATAGTGTAGATACCCCATTATACTATTACTTGTAATAACAGTAATTCAGGGTGGTGTGTGATGTCATCCATCATGTTATAACATAGACAGCGTCGCTACCCCGCGGATGATTCTGTTACGCAAATATTTGTGCACGGCTCGTCGGGGTGCGCGCGTTTCCGTTGGTGGCTACGGTACGATATTTTATAATTCTGTTAATATATGGAGCTTGAAATTATCTGCCGTTCTTATTTTTTTAGTTATTTATGCGTCATATGCAATATATGTGCAAATAAGTATGTATTTAAAACTACAATGCTTAAAACATAATCATGGATTTATACGCGGACATAATTTACTACACATCCTTAAATAAGGAATCGATGTAATATCATAACATTTTACTGGTTTAACTATATCAAATATAATATTTAAAACAAATCTAAATCTCGTTCCTTTGAGACTAATGTTTAAGAAATCACAAGTGAATAAATTGAATATTTTAATCTGCTTCGTATTCAATTTTTAGATGACATATAGTAAGATGTGTAATAAGAGAAATGAGATAAAAATAATGCTGTGTCAATGTTTATCGCATCAATTGGTTATATTTAATGCAACCGACGTTTGAACGACGATGTTTATTTTATTATCTACACCAATACTATTATATACTATATAATAACACTGAAGACATTTCCAATAATACGAGACACAGCTAATTTATTTTTTTATTTGCCAATCTTTTATATATATAAAAATATTTACCGTTAAACAATATTAATACTTAAATGTCACATAATTAAGTTAAATAAACACAATTAATATAATTGAAATAAAACGTTAAGCAGTTGTTATTTAAATTAAATTACTTTGGATCTTACTATTGGTATTTCAGGCATTAGCTAGTTAAAGAAATAATAAAAAATAATCGTTAAAAATACTTGCTAAATCAATGATTTAGTACCCATTTGTTGTCGCAAGATGTTTGCGTTTACGCGTGTAGATGGTATTACTAGTATATATATACTAGAAACAGGCATTGTTTATCAATTTAGACTGACATCTGATTTATGAGTCTGATTTATATATGTATCGTTAGATTTCAAAATGAGCTAAATCCAATTTTAATCGTTTATATAACATGTTAATTTTTTAAAAGATTTCCAGTTTTTATACTCCTACAAATTTTACCATCCTTAAGAAAAAAATGTTTATTATCTTTGGCGGGTTTTGTTAAAAGTAAAGAACAATTGTACGTTGTATATAAACTGATTTAATGTGAGAGATAATGTAAAGCAGTGAACACAGTGTAAAGCAGCGAACAAAAGTGACATTTACTATAAGGAAATGGTAAAGCGACCAACTGAAAAGGTTACAAGTACACAGAAAGTGGCACCAACTCACATAGTAACATATTTTGACAGTAATTACATATTTTACTTGTCTGGTTTATACCACTAACAATCTTCATATTTCACATATCCAAAATTTTGTAGATCTTGAAAACTAACGAAAAATAGTAGTAACGGCTAAAATTGGTTTTAGTTCTTTTTTAATTTCATGACTCATATTTGAATTATTTTAGGGCTAATTTAATAATAAAATTACACAAGTAATCCCTTTGCAAATCGTGAGACAATGGAAATACGACATTCTTTACCTCTGTTAGTACAACCTACAAAATTCGCAGACCCCCTTTCTTAAGCAATGTTCTATTGCCTTGGCTTATTTTTACAGCTAAAACGTTTTTGCTTATATTACACGAATATAATTCGAAATGTTAGTTGAAATCTAAAACAACTCTGAAGTTTTAAGTAAATTTTTACCGGACAATATGTGATGGTCGATACTATAAATGGGCATATTTAATTAGTAGAAACGATAATAAATTGTACAAAGTGCCAAAGCATATTACCGATTTGCCGGATAGTGGGTTCAAGCACCATATCAAGCAGGTTTTAATGTCTATAGGGTGGATGATTATGTAAATGATGGTGACGTCTGGAAATGACGCCACTGCCTGTCTGTGCATTCACCAAAAACGAATATCTATGTTTATAAAAATATGCATCATGAAAAGTTTATCTTCGATCGAGTTTCTTGTCAGTTGTTCTCGATGACTGGCTTGTTTTTCCGAAACGGTGGTAGTTTTGACGTTCATAAGCGCCTTCGTAGGGCCTAAATTGAATAAAGTTTTTTGATCTTAATTTTTATTTTGAAGTAACAGCAGTGGAATTAAATGTCGTAAAATATTAAATGAAATAAAATTGTCTTTAATGTTACAAGTGTATTCTTTTATACAAATTACATCACATAACATTTATTGCAGGATCAGTGCTTTCGTTGTGATAGAGGACATTGTGATAAATTAATAAGTTGTTTTTAGAGCATTTTCAAACGTTCATATAGCTTTTTGCTACTATCATCGAGTTGGAATCATTTCAATATTTTTAGGTGTGTTCTGGTGAATACTCTGAGCTTATCTTGTTATAAATTTACTATGCATTAATCATATGAGAGTAATACATAAAAGAATTAATTAAAACGCCCTGAGGTATTGTCTGCTAATACCATGAAATTGTAGGAAAAATGGAGAAATTTGTATTCCCTATATTCACCAATGCGTTATAAACCATTGTAATAATTCTCTTCAGAAGAAGTTTTTTGGTCAGCGGTAGAACATTTACACGATGGTATTGTTGTTATGTAATATTCATCCTAAAGCCAGATGTAAACTATAGTTAAATAGATGAAAGATAAACCGTTCGGTAGTTAATAATCAAAAACTCGAGTACTCGAATTAACATACAAAATTGCGCCCCCTAAAGGCCACCCTTTGACAAACAAATCCCTATTAAATTGCAACTGCGCGTTAAAAAAACTTTATAGAAATTCGTTGAAATTGGCCTCGTTGCGAATTAGCGTCGTTTCGGCACAACTTTTGTTACAAAACCCATTCCGTTTTGGTTTACGAAGGGCGACAGAAGTTAAAAACTATTTTTGGCACTCCTTAACTATCGATTAAGGATGTCGTTATTTATCGATATGTCGCAATTTTTATTTATTTTTGGCAACCATTCTCCTAGTAGATTAGTTATACTATTGTCGAGTAGGTATTATCGACGTATTACATACATGTTTCTTGCGATCATTTCAGTGAACTAACAAGATGGTAACCGTCTTGTTAGAACTTTCCAAAGAGTTTTTGTGACAAGTCAGAATTCATGCTCCGTGGTATTATTGTCCATTCACTTCACATGTGTACAATAACCAAATTATATTACGTAAAACACCACCAATATTACAAAACATAGAACCAAATAATACAAGATTGTGGATAAAATATAAAATCCATTACAACTCCGGCCCAAATTTTAATATTGGTCAAACATATCCATCGATGTTATGAAATATATTTATGCATTTAAAAATCGTTCATAATAATGTACAAATCTACTTGGTCTATTCCAAGCTACACTATAATTAATTACATTTTGTTGCAATATGCAATATATATTCGATGTGCATTGAATTAGGTTACTGCTGAAAATAAATTACATTTAATAAAATTGTTGAGTTTGGTTTTGTTCATTCTTAACTAAACCGAATGAATAAGCAATACGTTAATGTAAGGAATTGTTAAATTATATTTCCATAGTTTAACAATATTGGTTTAAAAAGAAAACCAGGAATCTGACAGCGAATTCTATTCACAGGTATCATACTTTACAAATATTAAATATACTATTTTATACCTGTTTATATTATGTTAACGACATCTCATTTATTAAAATCCATCAAGCAGTGTAGAGCGTGCCAAAGAAATGCACTATGTAAAATCGAAAAAAAATCCTTTAAACTACACAATTATTTAGGTAAAAACAGAAAATACGAGATTAGTAACCTTCTAAATTCGTTGCAGAATGATAAAATCTATTTAAGGACCTACATTGTAAAAATAACTTTTGGTTTTCAATTTAACTATAGAGATGAGTTTTTGCCGGTATCTTGGTCTGTCATGTAGACGCTTATATGTTTTTTTTTCATAATTTTGTGTTATTTGTGTCTATATTTTGTAATATTGGTGGTGTTTTACGTAATATGGTTCGCTTATGTGCACAAGTGAGTGGATGGGAAATAATACTACGGAGGATGAATTCTGAAATGCCACAAAAACTCCCTGGAAATTTCTAACAAGGTGGCCTACACATCGGAGCTATCACAAGAAACTTTTAAAATTATTACCTACACGATAATGGCAATAATTATTTAGAAGTTAAGTTGCCAGAAATAAAACTAAAATAAATTATAGAGGGGAGTTATATTTACTTTAGATCTTAATTAACTTTATTATTATTACCATGAAACTAAACAATTAATACAAACAAGCATACCCGCCACTTCCATTACTGATGTCATGAATATTTATTATAGGAATGAATAGGCAGAGTTCGGTATTAAATCGATGTCGATAACTCTCGAGCGCATCACTGGCTCTATAGGGATGAGCTAAATTGATTTTAACACAATAACGAGTTCTGATGAATAGGGGGTCGACTATTTGTAACTGCGTTGACACGTGGTGTGATCCATCATATGACCGTGGGTTATGTTGTCTCTGAGTTGCATTTTGCAGTTCAATGACGAGTAAGACAACGGATTTCATACGAATAAGGGGTTTTATAGGATTGATATAGGTAAGATGAATAGTCTCGATACACTTTTATATATCTTGAAAGTTGTACTTAAAACACCTGTCCATTTTTGTCACAGCATAGCCGTAAGTTGAAATCTCTGACTACAATGTAATTTCATATACTGTGAAGTTATTATAATCGAGGATTTCGTTATCCACACTGTCGATTTTAGTTCATATGCATCTAACATAAAGCCGTTCTAATGAAAAGGTACGTTTTATTATATCCGAAGACGTCCGTAAATGACTCAGCTCAAACACTTGCTTGTCTCAGAATTAAGCATTCAGAACTGAGTAGAATTAGTGTAATCATCATAACGTTACCATATTTAAAGCATTGTTGATAGACATTTATTCGTACTCTGTTATTCTTTCTTGTTACTCTTGTTTTGTGGGTGGTAGAACCACGCTGAAGCTATTACTGCTTTCAGCATGAATGTGTCGGCTCGCCCGGGGTACTACCACCCTCTCGCAGAAAACCGACGTGAAGTAACAGTGCTTGCATTGTTGCATTTCGTTCGGTCAGTGAGTGCGCCGGATAACGCACTTCCCCTCTCCCTCGCCTCTTCTCCATTCCCCCTCCATCAAACACAGGGCGGCAATGCACTTATGACTCTTCTGGTGTTGCAAGTGTCTTTGAACGGTGTTGATCATTTAACATCAGGTGATCCACGTGTTCGTTTGCCTCCTATGATATAAAAAAGAAAAACTTGTATATTGTTCGACTTACGTGAAGGGCACACAGTTGTGCCGTTCCCTTGAACCAAGTTACTTATTTAGTTTTAGATATCTAAGCTTATGTCCCAATATACTCGGAACTTATTTTATCTACATCGTCCTAAAAGTATCGTATGTTCTTTTCTAGGTCCCAGACTACTTATATGCTGAATTTTATTACTATCTTTATTAATCTTGAAAAGGAAACACAGACAGATATAGAGTTACTTTCGCATTATTATTAGTATGTATATTTTATTTAGTGTTTTAGTATTTTCACACACACAAGCAAAATACGAAATAAATCACAATTCTTCGTCAAATTACAATTTCTAAATCAATTTTTATCGTTATTGGTATATAATGTATGTGACTATTCAAATCTACATATTCTTGTTTTTTTTTTAAATCGCATATATTCATATGAGATGTCATTAATTCATCCAGTAAGCGGAAAGACGTTGTGGACAGACCTTCATCAGAGATAGCCACAACAGCCCTTACGTTGCTCGCATTCAGCGGATCTCTACTAACTTCATCAGGACGCTTGTTTACTATAGAAGCGGTCTGTCCACATTATGTCTACCAGTACATAGTCACGACTCTTCAACCTTAGCCACTATTGGTTTTACGAGCAGTATATTTCTTTAACTGCCACTTCAATCTAGCAATTCTAAGAAATTCTGCGGACTTTCTTAGTTTTGCTTGGCAAATTTTGTTGAATATCCAATATCCATGAATTTGTAAATCGCTCTTAAGTGTACAGTGTATTTACAAAAAAACTCTTTAGAATAATGTCATCGCGAACACGTTACATCATGTTGTACGTCACCAGAACTATTGTTAATGTCTAAAATTACAATAATTTGGCGACAATATAACGTAACTAGTGTACATCGGCAGACCCCAGCCGCCGGCCCCTACACGGGCAACATTCTGTAAATTACCCAGAGAATTACAAAAGGACCCTCGCACAATGTCTATTATAAAAAGACCCCTAATATTATGTTGCGATTTTAATGATTTCGCCTTTCGTTTGTTTGTCGTATCGGATTCAATATCGATTTTGTAATCAGTTGCAAGGAACATGTGAACATAATTTGAACTGTGGCAAATTTCTAAACTTTATTCACATTTATCTATCTACTTGAGATAGCTATGAATAGTAAAGCATCACTTCTCATAGCCGGCGTTAATTGTAACCCTTCTTTCAGGTTTACTAATTTCTTAATATCTAGTTTTTTATGTTTTTGTTTAACGTATGCATTTTTATTATGTTCATATAACTTGGTGCATACCTTGTAATCATTTATGTTATTGCAGATCATATTGTTTTTTTTTTCGAACTGACTACGCTATTGACCTAGCAAGGTCTTAACAGCTTCACCGGATTACATCACATTGTGTTACTTCAAATAAATAAGAAGATTTATTATATTTTATAATTATTTATTTTATCTGTGTCATGCAGACCCTAAAATCTAGTAAACCTTTGCTAAAGTAATATTTATGGCTTAATGCATCAATTCTTTACAATAACGTAGTAAAAAAAAAATGATTTTGCAATATATAATATTATGTAAATTTAAGTTGCTATGCCCCGTAATGAAATCGTGAATTTACATTAAAGGGTAGTTGTCTGCAGTATCACAAGATGCTATTGTGTTAAGAAATTGGAAAAATTTGGTAACATTGTAAAACCTAGTCCCATACTTAAAATAGTCTTCTTCACTAAACCTATTTTTATTATTATCGTTCTAACTTGGAACATCGTCAAATGAAATATAAACATTTAAGGATGTCTTTTCGTTTAATTTATTAACTTTTCCTTTTGTGTAAATCATACTATATTACTAATAATCGACAAAATACCCTTTCTATACGAACGTACTAACCAATCGACGCCAATAGATGATCAGTACTGTCTTATAAGGGTTGCGGTAGATTTCCCTGATTAAATTCAGGATAATCCCCCGGCCCGACGGACGTGATGCCATAAGATTATTGTCACCCCATTAATCCCCCGTCTGTTTAATTAGATTACGTTTTGTTAGATACGAGTATTGACATATAGTATAGACAGCAGATGCAGGAATTATGATTGATCATTTAATATATATACAGATCTATAGTTATTTCGAATGAATATCTCCAATATTTAGGTCGCGTGAAATGTCCAATATGGGAGTTTCTGAATAATATCCGTAAAAATACTGGGCATTTATAGCAGGTACATTTTACAATACCGGTTCAATACTTTCCTCCGATTACCAGTCTTAGCAATTCTGTCTCTATAATTTCCCATGACAACCCTACATATGGTGCAAAAAACTTTTCATGTCTAACTTCAGCTCGTAAGGTGTTTTTTTAAATTGTTTTTACTAGTTATGTCTGTTACGATGAATACCGATGGCATGAAAGTATATAATTTAAACGTAATATTAACATATATCTGTATAACTTAGTTTTTTATTTATTTAAAGAGATTACAGTTTCTTAACAGCTATTTATAAAATTTCCTTTCAGAATTGTCAATCGATTCTAGATTGTCAATTTAGTGTAGCGATTAATATAAAACTAAGTTGATAAAGTTCGCTTTTGGTAGTTTTGTCTGATTAAAAATTACAAGACAAAAATATAATACACAACTTTATATCTTTTATGAAATTTGAATGTACGTAATAATCAACAAACAAGGTTAAATTGTGTTGTATACCAAGTCTGTAACTGTATAATATAAAATATTTTTACTACCAAAATATGTATATGTACAAAGATACATGTATTAATCTATACTAATCCTAAATGTAAGAGGGTACGTACTCGATACGAATTCAATAAGAAATGAAGCCGAAATCACCCTCCCATGTACGATATTGATTCAGAATTAATAAGAGAATGCAATGAATTAGATATCAATATTATATTCCTTAGCCGTATACCTATTTATAAATAAATACCTGATACTTTTTGCGATTGATTAAGAGAATGGAAGACATATTTTTGGTTATAACAAACTATATGAAAATAGCTAAATAAAAACACTAACTTTATGTAACAATTTCACATCATGTTATACAGTACATTTCATAATAGTTCTTTTAATACTTTTTTTACCACTCATGTTAAATGATGATGTGGTATAATATGGTAAACACGCTAAATCTAGAGGAGGCTGACTCTCATGTGCAGCTGCCGGGATACACCAACAGGTGTTTGGCGACTGTTGGTGCATCGTTCCATGGGAAACCACCTGTAATACGAATCAAATGCGAGGTCAGCGAGAGAACTGGTAGCGAATGTTGTGACCACTCACCGGCTGGTTCGAGGTTCGATGCTGGCGGTCGGCGCCGACGAACTGCGATGGTGCAAAATAGGTTATGGCGAGACGAGGAAGGCGATTTCTTTAAGCCGCACGCGCTTCGTATACGATGTGCGCGATAGAACTGGGTCCGGCGTTACAAGCGTCGTGGGCAATAAACAAACAAAATTGCTCCCACCCTCGCGGACACTATTTTTCCTAATTGACTATTTACGCGGCCGCAACAGCGACAGATTTTCAACTTGAGGGTGGTAGCTAACCAGGCGGACTTAGAAAAGGCCATACTACCTTGCTATGGTTCCATCACGATGTTTTCCTTATACCACTTAAGCCCCACTTATCATTAAAATTGTTATGAAAGATGACCGTATGATTAGACCAAAATTAAAGACCGTAGATATGACACTCGTAATGACTTTGATTGCAAATATCTTAAGACAACGGATGATGTATATCTGTATTTATTTATCAATATATAATCATCACTTCTTAAAACAAAAGCAAAAACATTACTTAGCACCACTAAATCGCTTAATAATGGCAGTAAAGACAGCGAAGTGCAACTCTTGACACAGTTTTGTGGCAATCAGCTGTTAGAGCCGGGCCCCTAGACGAGAAACATTTCCAAAACAATAAAAACAGAAAGGCTCTCTCCAGTTTATTTGTGATAATGAACTCTTGCCGGCGACGGGCCAGATACGAGTAGTGACTACAGGAACATAAATGTACCTGGATGCGACACACGTAAAATATTGTTTTTCTTATTAACAAGGCATTATAAAGCGACAGAAATTGAGTTGGAATTAAAGATAGCCTCTAAAATTTTAAGTAACGATTGTAGTCACGTGATATCCTTGATATATATGTATATAATATCTCTTAAAGACTTGATGATCTGTTAACAATTATTGTTGATACTATTTACAAATTATTTAACTTATTTGATTGTTTCTTTACAGAAATATATCATAATTTTTTTTTAAATATCTTAGTATTTGTTTACGGAAATTTAGACGACCCGAAAAACACTTTGTTTTTGATCAACACGACCAAGTTGATGGAACGATAAGAAGACAATGATTTCGACGAGTAGACGAGAGGGCAACGAATCATTTGGGAAACTATCTAACGAAAACGGTCAAAAGAAAGCATAAGTTATCTCGAGCCATCTCTTAACGATAAACATACATTTTTGTCACCAATAATATTCTAGTTTCACATGAAATTCATTGATACGTAAAACATCTATATCCGATGGCGACTGGTTGTTACTATTTATTAATGTAATGGTTTTTTAACAGTGAAAAAAAAACTGTATGAAATCCTTAAGGTATATCACATCAACTGCTAACAAAATTCTCAAAAATCGCCTTCTGCTTCATTTGACAGTAGCAAAGTGCGATATTAGACAGTTCATTGTAACAATGTCACTTCCAGTTAGAACAATGGCATGTACAACTGTCGGGACAGCACAGAGCGTAGCTGTTTCACAAAATTTATGTGTCGCGATACCGGAGCTAATTGGTCGTGAGCGAAACCGGGTACGCAAACATTGCTATTTGATTGCGCCCTGCGGTTTTCCCGATAATGAGGCCATACTTGAATTTGATACGGCATCGGTGTATTACTGAGTCATTAGTTGAAATACTGTCCAATCGATTATTTGAAAGTTATTTGATAACTTTTACTAATTAAACGACAATTTCTATCAAAGACTGTGCTTAATAAATATGCAATAATATCCAGAGTAAATAACCAATAAGGTCCCTAACTGGTTGCTATCTTCATATATACAAAGTACAAAATATCACCTCTTCAACTGTTACAAACTTTACAATTGGCCCCTAATAAGTTGTGGCTTACACTGACCTAGTATGAGATGTATTGTGTTTTATTACTCGTTTTTTTAACTTGTTTTACTCCAAATGAAGGTTCGGTATATATTTCAATTGAGAGTTATGTTTTTCTTGTTTTACCTTACGAATCCTTAAAGACCAAGTTCAAGGAGGACGGTATCTTAACTCTGCCCTCCCAATACATTCTTGACAATTTAATGTGTGTCCGTAAGAAACTAGAAAAGTTAGATTTCATATAAAACCGGCTCAATCTGTGACAAGCTGGTTGTCCCACGTTTTTGACTTAGTAGAACCAGTAATAATATTTTGCGAAATAGTGTTACATTTTACAACAAAGTCCCAAAGGATATTACCGATTTGCCGGATTGCGAATTTAAGCGCCATGTCAAGCGGGTTTTGGTGTCAAAAGGCTATTATGAAGCGGATCAATATGTGAACTATAGTGATGTTTGAAATTAACTCATCTCTGTGCATCCATTAAAAACGTTTGTGACATTTACCTAATATATTCTAAATATTATATATATTTGTTAAAAAAATAAACAAGATAGAGTTTCTTGCCGGTTTTTCTCGACGACCGGGTTGTTTTCCGAACCGGTGGTAGTTTTGACGTTCATGAGTGCCTTCTTAGGGCCTAAATTGAATAAAGTGTTTTTGATTTTACTATGAAATAAGTGAAATAAGATTTAGCGTTTGACCACAATCTCATATGCTATTAAATGCCGATATGGTCTAAGATAGTAAACTATAAACCTATAGGGAACTGGCTCTCATGTGTAGCTGCTGGAATACACTAACAGGTGGTTGGCGACAGATTGTTAACTTAATGGGGGTAGCTATCCAGATGGAAAAAGTCCTACCACCATGCCGTGCAGATTCGAACCCACGTCCATCGACACTGTGTCCACATACGCAAACAACTATCATCGCTTCAAATTCAAATTCAAGCTCAAATATTAATCGATAAAGTGTATTATTATCTAGCAAAGAGAACTATGCAAACAATAGGTCAATATCATCAATACATTTACTACTTTCGTTTTCAGAGGAAATATCGTGATGGAATCTGTAGTGGGCTTGTTTCTGAGATAAAAAAACCAACACCGTCTAATCTGTCATCATAAAAATTGACAGATTTAAGTGTATTTTTATGTCTGCTCTTTGCTTAAAATAAGCAAAGTATATTCAAATAAAGATGATGTCCATTGAGAAGCAGGAATATTGTCAAAACTTATCACATAGAAATTCTTTAACAGGTTGAACATAAAGCACGTTGTGTCAAAGCACTCTAACGCATTGGCACAACGCATTGTATATTGAGACATAGTAACATTTCTTTATTTGACATTTCTCCCTATGTATTCAGTTTTTAATCACCGCCCCTAATACATTACAACATCGAAAAAAAATGTTACAGACATAGTCTAAGTACCTTTCGAAACAGTAAACATATTTCTTCCTAAAACAAGTGTATATTAATCTTTATACGTGGGTTTCAGTAAAAAAATCGTGTTAGTACAGAAAAGTAACGAAGAGGAATGTAGTGGGACTCGATTTATGCGTTTCGGAACGGAGGTTAATTAGAGAGAGCGTTGCCGGCATTAACTCGACGACTGAAAAATCGTTGCGACAAAAAGACGCACGTACATTTTCACGCTGAACCGCAATAAAAGTGCTGTACTTTTATGATTTTTTAACAAATATATTAATATCAATGCGTTTTTTGTAAATTAAGAAGTAGTGGATACACATGCAGCGTATCCAATGTTCCGTACCCACTACAGGCATACCCTTAGGAACTTATTTGTATGATTTCATTGTATGAGTTTTTTGTATTAAAATAAATGCTTAATTCTTGCTTTAACATTTGAACATAGTTTACATTATTATGGAAAACTCATGAAAATCCCAGTGACTAGTTAATATTTTATTATTATTAACATTTTATGACGTCACAAATGTGTTGCCAGTGTTTGGGGGGAGGAGGGGAGGAAGGGAGATAGTCCTCTGGCGCTCTCACTGACTGAACGAAACGCAACAGCGCAAGTAATGTTACTTCACATCGGTGTTTCTGTGAGAGGGTGGTACTACCCTGGACGAGCCGACCCATTCATGCTGACACCAGTAATAGCTTCAACGTGGCTCCACCACCTACAAAAGTTTGTAGAATTATTAACTAAAACTTTTAATACATTTTTTAAGTTTGAGAGTTTCCGTGTGAAATAGATCTATAACAAAGATTTTCGAAACATTTCACATATAAAGGAGCCAAAGACTTCGAATACGAAGAAGTTTATCTTTTATACTTAGTTGGTTTTAGCGTTTGACCACTATCTCATCTGATAAAAAATATATATTGTGGCTAAAGATGGTAACAAGCTAAACCTACCTAGCTCTCAAGTGCTGCAACCGGAACATATTTATAAGTGGATACTTATAGGAGAGGGCGTTAGAAAAACTCCTGAAGACCATGCTATTTTTCCTTCCAATATTTTCCTTCACGGATAAAATATCTATTGACACGGTGTTCGAACGGGCTAATACACAGCTCTCACCTTTCATAAAATATACACAGTTTACAATAAAATTACAATAGACAACGAAAATAATAGAGAACAAACAAAAAGTTAACAGAAGTCGTACTATCAGTGGCTGGCTTTAGCTACCGTACGTCGGTTTTTGTTGGCGTTTTAACGAAATTTATCGTTTTTCTTTTTTTTTTTGCTACCGGGATTCGGTTGGTAGGTCAATATATTTGTTATTTTTTAAATGCTTTGTTTTCCAATTTCAGGTAAGCGTGGCAGCCATTTTGAATATTACTTTGACGCGTGATTTTGAAGTCGGTATGTAGTTAATAAAAGTTTTAATCAATTAAATTTTATTTAATGAAAGCTTTTGAAAGTCCCATTTTACTATGGAGTCCGAAGTTTGATTGAGCTTTAGGGAACTATAGTTTAGGTTTGGTTTTAAAACCGGAATATTAATTTTAATAATAAGTGTTGAATTACGCAACTAGAGAGTTATTTCAAATTTGTCCTTGAATAGTCTTGAAATGAACTTGAATAGTCCCTTTTTTATTGTCACCAACAAATTTTAGTTCATTTCACTGATTATTCAATTGCAGTACTATTTACAAGTTGTTTTACTGTGTTATACATACCTAACTAAACCTAAAACTATTCAATAAAACAATTTACATTTTTGAAATATTATTTATATTTAAAAGTATTCATTAAAGAATAATAATCATATACTTCTCGTTTACAAACTTTCATAAAAACGGGTCGACTCTGTTTTGATACACTCACCTGACTACTAATAGACATACGGCAGTTTTTTAATCATATATTTGTGATTATTCGTTTTTTTTTTGTGTACATACAACGCTATATATATTTAGATATCTATATTTAATTTTATAATAAAAAAACTCATTGTGAAATATATACTTTAAGAAATACATACATAAATAATTTTAAAACTCAACAATTTAAAAAAATCCTACCGCTCTATCTTTGTTACCGTTGGACTATTATAGACATACATTATTTTGTCACCATTTGTCTTCATATCGAATGATTTCGATGTCATATTAAAGGTATTTTCAAGTTTAATAATATAAATCGTTAAAAAATTCAACGAACGTGCCACGATAGCCGGGGCGGACGGGCTAGCCGGGGGTGTTTTGTACGACAACGTCACGTTACGCGTGTCGGGTGACACTGACACGGGCTTCCGGCTACGGACTTATCAATGGAGCGTTCGGATTAGCAGAGAATATACTTGTAACAATTCTATACACAACGTATTTGCACAAAATTCAAATTAAACTATAATATCTTTAACATTATTGACTATTTTATTTAGAATACATGTGCTACCAAATTTTGTCCCAATAAATAAATAAATGTAATGTGTGTAACTGGATAAGATTTAGTACACAATTTTGAATCGGTGACAAATTCAAGGCTATTGAATATAATGATATATGGTAATCGACGACTGTAGGTTTAATGTAGGTTACATTAAATATTATACATAACTCTTTTCTTTATTTGGCTAACAGTAATATTATATTGATGAAAATAGCTTCGAAAATCGTCTTTACATATAATAAGAATGTAAATCTAACGTGGCTCTGTACTTTTTACATTTTGGTTAAAAAAAATGTTGCTGGCATCTAGGAATAAGGAATAAAATACATTTCAATTATTTTTAGAAATGTCTTTCTGTCTGTCTGCTTATTTGAACACGAATCACTGCTAAAGTTCTGTGTTACTAATATAACTGATATAAAATTATAAAGCATATCTTCGGGTACCATTTAGTCTTTATTTAATCAAAATCGGTTCGGTCTAGCAAAAGGTATTGTAATTATAATGACGAAGCGAGTAAAAAGTTTTGTTGCGTAATTTAGTTCAAATGGAACGCGGTGTTAAATCACACATTAAAATATTATAGCAATTATTGAAGAACGATTTCGAAATTGAAGCCGGCGTTAATAAGAAAGAAAGCGATCCATCAAGATCTAAGGTTTTCCTTACTTACGTCCCGAAGAATACTGTATTCCGTACGCGTAACGTTCTGAACGTTTCGTTGTATTTCGCCTCATTCTGTATTTAGCTTGTTTTTGTGTCCGAACTACGTTTTGCGGTGATTGATACGATTTTTGCTGAGAGTGTTATTTTTACTCTCGCGAAGTGGCAAAGCCTCGGACAGAGTGTCCGCGACCACTCGTCATAGAGTAAATAGTAGACATATGCTTAGAGACGTCATACGATTTTTGATGTAAAAACTTCTTTAGGCGCGTCGAGCGGTATTTTTTTGGCAGGAGATAAATTTATGATTTCGCTTCATGACATGCTAGTAAGCGTCACCAACTGTATTACGCTTGCGCGGCTTGCGTCATACTAGCGACGCGTAATATAGCGGCCGGGATATATTCTATTATTAACATTTTGCATTGAGATTGTGCAGTCCATCATATGTTTGATTAATTAATAAATTATATAAACATGTATATAATTATTATTTGAAGTGCCAATAGACGTGAAAGAGAGACTAATAATAATAATTTCAATTTAAAAATTATGAAACTTTAATTCAAGACTATATAATAAATTAAAAAATTCAAAACAAAACACACACACATAGTTATTCCATTGTTTTGAGTTTTCATTTCTGTTGGCAGTCTTTATGACTACATCGACTTTTTTTTTAATGCCATGGACAATTGCAGCGCCAGGGGCATGACTGTTGCGTTACAGACCTAGAAGAGCATATGTTAATCACTTTTTGAAAAGCCCCATTTGATAACCCTGGGTGACACTAGGTAGCCCTTACTGAAATCTTACTGCATCTTACTGAAACCGAAACGATAATGGTCTTAACATTACTAGAACATCGTGAAACATTAACAATCGTGATGCCCAGTAGCCATCGTACCAATCCAAAGTGGAACGTTCTGGAGTGTCATATTCCGGGATAAGCCAAGTTATATCCCGTATTATCACTCACTACCAAAGCAATCACAGTGACTTTGTTTAATTTGTCACATTTTGATATCAGTCAATGTATATTCTGGACTGTGAATCTCTCGGCGCTCGCTGTTGTCTTTTAGATTCCACTGTGCTTGCTATCTAACACGCCACATACCTCGTCAATCTTTTTGACCGCTCTGAATATAGCCATAAGTTCGGGCTTGCGAATGATAGCGTCAAAAGTTTAATACAAAACACAGTTAAAATATTATAATAGGTATTTCTTTGTTCTTTAATTGTTTCGATGTCTTATACACGTAAAATAATATGTATTTATGTCCAAATTTGACTTCTACGCAGTTATGTTTAGGGCGGTCAAAAAGTTTGGTGGGGACTGTATGATCACTTATCTATACTAATATTATAAAGAGGTACAGTTTGTGGGTTTGTGAGTTTGTGAGTTTGTGACGTTGTAAGGGGTAATCTCAGGAACTACTGGTCCGATTTGAATAATTCTTTCAGTGTTATATAGCTCATTCATCGAGAATGGTTATAGGCTATATATCATCACGCTAAGGCCAATAGGAGCGGAGCACAGATGAAAAATGTTTCAAAATCGAGATGTTTTTTTCTTTTTGAGAGCTTCTGCTGTGTGTCAGTCTGGGTCCCCACCCTGATCTGGGCGCCCTCCACCACTATGTGGGCCCCCGGTGGTGGTCCTCGCCGAGGCCCATGAAAGAGGAGGGCCTCGGTCTTCTCGAGGACCACCCTGAGGCCCAACCTCCTTATGCGCCTGACCACGAGGGTTGTGGCCATCGTGGTCAGGCGCTCAATGTGTAGTAGTTCCTGAGATTACCCTCTACAACTTCACAAACTCTTTATAATATTAGTATATAGATTATAGCCCCTGCCCGCGACTTCGTCCGCGTAGTAATAGTTACTACTCTGGGCTAACAATGACACACAGCAGAAGCTCTCAAAAAAAATGAGAGCTTCTGCTGTGTGTCATTGTTAGCCCAGAGTAGTAACTATTACTACGCGGACGAAGTCGCGGGCAGGGGCTATAATCTATATACTAATATTATAAAGAGTTTGTGAAGTTGTAGAGGGTAATCTCAGGAACTACTACACATTGAGCGCCTGACCACGATGGCCACAACCCTCGTGGTCAGGCGCATAAGGAGGTTGGGCCTCAGGGTGGTCCTCGAGAAGACCGAGGCCCTCCTCTTTCATGGGCCTCGGCGAGGACCACCACCGGGGGCCCACATAGTGGTGGAGGGCGCCCAGATCAGGGTGGGGACCCAGATGAAATATCTGGGCCTCACCCTAGACGGGCGCTGGCGGTTCGAGCCCCATTTTGCGGGGCTCGGGCCGTGAATTGCTGGGGCGGCGGCGGCACTCGGCCGGTTGCTCCCGAACATAGGGGGACCGGGCGCCGGGTGCCGCCGACTCTACATGGGAGTCGTGC
>MU158718.1:1370273-1385837 GCA_015888305.1 Antheraea pernyi
TGCAGGTACTCACCGGACACGGTTGTTTCGGGTGGTACCTGCACCGGATCGCACGCAGGGAGCCGACCGCCGCCTGCCACGAGTGCGGCGCAGCCGAAGATACCGCGCAGCACACTCTGTCTGAGTGTGCTGCGTGGGGGGAGCAGCGCCGCCTCCTGGCGGCGGCGGTAGGACCGGACTTATCGCTGCCGAGCGTGGTTTCGGCCATGCTCGGCAGCGAACAGGCTTGGCGAGCGATGGTCTCCTTCTGCGAGGAGGTCATCTCGCAGAAGGAGGAGGCGGAGAGGGCCTGCGAGGCAGACCCTCTAAGTGGCCGTCTCCGCCAAAGGAGGACAGGCAGGAGGAGAAGGCGCTTCGCCCAACTCCTCCTGCCACCGTAGCCGGACCTGAGGGGATGGGCCGGGAGGCCCATCTCCTCATTGCACGGGTCCGGCGGACGAGGGGGGGCAGCCGGTGTGTACCCGGTCTGTCCCTCTATAGGTAGGAGCCCGGCGGTCACCTTCCGCCGGGCAGACCGTGGGGGCGGCTCTACAAGGTTGATTAGCTTGAACGATCCCTTGCCGCCCCCACGAAACGGTCTGTCGGTACACCGTTTTGAGAGCTTTGAGAGCTTCCAGACCGTGGGGGCGGCTCTACAAGGTTGATTAGCTTGAACGATCCCTTGCCGCCCCCACGAAACGGTCTGTCGGTACACCGTTTTGAGAGCTTTGAGAGCTTCCGCTGCGTCTTAGCCCAAAATAACTATTCCACGCGTGCGAAGTCGCGGGCAGAAGCTATTAACTGATTATATTATCTATAATCTAATATTATAAAGAGGTAAAGTTTGTGAGGTTGTAAGGGGTAATATCTGGGGAGTCGGAGAAAAATGGTCGAACGAAAACGTTTCTTATGAACGCTGCCTTAATTATACATGATTGATTTCCAGAGAAAAGTTGTAGCTTGATAATGCCTATTACCGCCCAACGAAGTGGGCACGGGTCGGCTAGTGTAATATAAAATGACTAAAATTGATTCTTATTAAAGTCGGCTAAATTTTGAGAAATAATGTTACTTTTGTATCTAACCAAGGTAAATACTGTTATACTATACAATTACTTATTAAAATCTTTTTTTTAATATTATATCAGACAAACGAACAGGTATGTCACCTGATGTTATGTGATCACCACCGTCCATAGACATTAACAACACCAGGGGAGTCGAAAGTGCGTTGCCAGCTTGTGTTTGGGGGAAAGGGAGGGAGGGGGAGAGGAGATGGCGCTTCGGCGTTCTTACTAACCTAACGAAACGCAAACAATGCAAGCACTGTTACTTCACGTCGGTTTTCTATGATAATAGCAACCTTAGTAACATAGCTATTTATATTTTCAATAACAAGGCTCAAAGCCAACTAACAAAACAATAATATTTGTAGAAAATTACAATTTAGGCCTTCTAAACTAAATATAAGTCATATTCAACTAACACGACGTCCAAACGGTGTGAACATAAGCGAATGAGATACACACAGAGGTGGCGATAAATCATCTCACGTTGCTATAGCGACCAAGACAATCGGGGCCCCAAATTAGAAATAAATTTCATCCGACGTGTGACTGAGGGTCAGGTTTCAGAGATACAACTATTTTCTTTCGGCTTTCAATCGTTTATGTACATTTAAAAACAAAACAAAACCTATTCAAGTGTCTCCCTTTTTTCATACCACAGCGATATATCGTCACTATTGAAAATTATCATTTGGGTAATCATTAAAAAGTGTCCTATAATGGTTTTATTGTTCCATCAAAATGGCAGCCCCGTTTTTAATATTTTTCAATAAACATTTGTGTTTCCTCTAAATGTATGTTTGCGTTATTATTCCAATACATTTATAATACTTAAATCTAACTATAATACGCATAATACCTGCAATTAACGTAGGACCAACTAATACAACTTAATGAAACCACAATCAATGATGATATTATCTAAAATGGCAACACGCTAAGATTAGAGGGTTTAACTCTCGAGTGTAACTAGAAATCATGCCTATGAGTGATTTGCGATAGCACTTCATCTTAAGATTGTTAGCTTTAAAAGCGATCATTAGATAATTCTCCATTTCCATCCCAAGATGTTGTTATAATATTTTCCTTAATTGAAAGCTCAGTGACTATTTAAACTATTTAAAAAAATAGATACTAATATACATTACCTTCTTGTGAAAGTACAGAATATGAGCAAAACAAATATTTCAATCCTAGTTAGGTAATGCAGATTGCAGTCATATACACGCATTGAGTTTGTTACGGGACCTATATACAATGTGAATCAGAATCTGCCCAATATATAAAAAAAACATTGATAAAAATCAATCTCTTAGATACACAAAAAAACACCACAAATCAGATACAAGTAAAATGAAACAAACAATAGGAGAAAAACAAAGTTCGCCGTGTGTTTACCGAGTTCCAGTGACAATGAGGCCCGGTTGACTTTGTGCAGCGGACACGGAGCGACGCCATCAAAGGGACACCATGAATGGGACCTCGCCACCCCTGTTGACAAACCCCCTGTCACGGTGAATTTATTTTACCATCCCCTCGCCCCTAAACCTAATAAAGATCAGTGCTAGACGTTTTGAGAACTGCGAATCCTTACTCTCGAGTCTTTAGTGAAAATCTTAATTTAATTCGGGTGAAAACAAAGGGAAGGAAATTTATAATTTAATGATTGGGGCTTGTCATCTTAAATTCTTGGAAAACCTTAGCCTAATGCTATATTAAACAACATACTATAAGCTTATATTACTTACTAGCTGTGCCCGCGACTTCATCTGCGCTTTATGTACTGTACAGAACTTTATGTAAAAAAACAGTGATTATTAAGTCCATTTACTTATCTACTTTTCTCTCGAACTTAAGTTTTTTTTTTCGAACTGATTACGCTATTGACCAAGCAAGGTCTTAACAGCTTCACCGGACTACTAAGGCGAGCGCTTAAGGCACTCAGCCGATTTTATTTTGACAACTAGCTCAAGGGTGCGCGGCACACCTCGGCTTTGGCTGTTGCCTGATACATGCAATTCGCGACCTATCTGAGCTAACCTAAGCTAAGCTAACTATTCATACATATATGAGTTGTTGAAACATATATGTGTACCAAGCATATATACCTCAACAACCCTTATATATATTTCGTATCGGATAATATTCTAAACTATTTCAGTTTGATAAGGGAAAAAATAAAACCCTTCCACCTGCATGTGTAAGCGTGTATGCGTGCACGTGTGTGGAGGTGATATGTGTAATTCGTACTTAAGTCGCCACGTCACTGATTACAGTAATTTTTGATAGACTAAACCGATTGTAACGTAACAGACACTAAATGTTACTCGAAGATATGCTTTATGATTTTCTTGAAGAGATTTTATCATAAACTCAGTATTTTAGTAGTGACGCATGTCTAAACACACAGTCAGAGGAACAGACATTTCTAAATATGTGTGAAATTTAAAATACATTTACATTTACTTATTCCTAGACACATGAAACAATATTTTTACAAACATCTAAAAAGTACAGACACGTTCAAATTACATTCTTATAATATGTGTAGATATTTATGTGTAGGCATTTTTATATTAGACTAGCTGTGCCCGCGACTTCGTCCACATGGAACCTGATGTACAAAACAATGACTAATGTTATCAACCACCTCCGGTGCCGCTGCATCACATTCAAGAGACGAGACTACAATACGACCGGAACATTGACATTAACGCCACCATATTATAGATATACATTGACACTAGCGCCAGCATATTAGAGATACACGTTGACACTAGCGCCACCATATTAAAGATACATAAATAAGAATTATTATTATTATTATATATGTTTCAATAAGACGTAAATAAGAATTGATATTATTATATAGAATTGAATCATTAGCTTGATCGTTATCATATTTACTTCAATTATTTTGCAGAATTATGAATAAATAGTTATATTCTTTGACTTAATAGTTCGGCCTATAAAAGGCAAGATGTCACTGATCTACATGACGAATCACATTGGAGATACATTAATAAGAATAATTATTTAAAATTGTTGTATAGCTTAAATAACATTAATTTGTTCATACTTTATTATTTTTGTGTTACTTAAATTATTTTGCGGAATTATGTGTAAATAGTAATTTCTTTAACTTGCATTGATCGATCTTTAAAAGGCAAGATATTATTATGTACAAAATATTGTAAGGCGAAGCTCTGCCCAAATAATGAGTGACAGTATCTACGAAGTGTTTATTGGCATACCAGACCGCATCGACTGTATACGTGATTAATGTAACACTAATAAAGTCATCTGGACGTATTTATTCCATTTGCTTATCTACACTCCTCTCATACTTAAGTCGCGGTGCCATTAAAATTACAACTTTTGATAGACCAAACCGATTGTAATGTAACAGACACTAAATGTTACTCGAAGATATCTTGACGTGATTTTATCATAAACGCAGTATTTTAGTAGTGATGCATGTCTAAACACACAGTCAGAGAGGTAGACATTTCTAAATATGAATGAAATGTATTTTATTACTTAGTCCTAGACATATGAAACAATATTTTTACAAACATCTAAAAAGTACGAACACGTTGGACTTATATTCTCATTGTATGTGTAGATATAAGGCATTTTTATATTAGATACGGTCTAGATTTTGATCATAACGAAAAAAAACCTACAATACCTTTTGAAAGTCCGTTGATACAATTTCTTAGACATGACTCAACGCATACCAAAACTGTTCGCGGTTCCGTTATTCCAACAGTAAAACTCCATATATCAACTGAAAGCAAATAATGAAGCGAACATCTTTCGTCAACTGCGTTCAAAAAGGCTCGCCGGAGCGTGTCTAACTAGTCGATATTTCACTATCGCGTCATAATAGTGAGCGTTTGACACTTGACTGTATTTGGCGATATTCAATCTACCATATATCGATTAATGTTGACAACCAAAATTGAATTCTATTCTATTAATGGTTAAATTTAAATTTGTCTCTATATCATTCGCGGTTACTATTTCTGGATTTGAATCACAAATCATGTTATGGATGAGTCTAGTTTGTGCGTCTTTCTGAACGTTGACAAAGACATTATTGGGAGCATAGACCGGTTGTATTGTTGTGACTTCTATTCAATAATTTACTCTATTATGAGATGAGTATGTGTGAAATTTGTGCAACGAAGAATATTATAAGACGAGAAAAAATATACTGAAATCATAATTTGCACTATATTGGGATATGAGTAATCAATTATGAATTTAGGCCAAACATAGACAGTGTCAGCTATACAACTAATTTATTGCAATTTACTGATAAGTTATGATATATACAAAAACCAAAACTATTACTAGCAACAGAAAAGGATTAAATCCAGATGCTTCATCCTTATAATACAAAGCAGCTGAGAACAGAAAAACTGAAATGATGTTCGTCACACAGCACACTTTAGTGGCTTGTACAAGAGGCATGAATTGTATAATAACACATGTTTTTGGTAAAGCCTCTTAAAAAAATAATTATTATAATCGAATTGGAAATATATCACGAGGCATATACTAAAATATTTTATAGTATAATACTGTAAAAAAGTAAATGCAGTAATAACGACTGTGTTCTCTTTTGAATAAGTAAATTAATTATAGTGTGAATTATTTCAATTTCATAATTTGTAAATTAATCAATCAATCATATGATGGGCTGCACAATCTAAGTACAACATATAAATATTAGATGGTCACAGGCTACTATATTACGCGTCGCTAGTCTGACGCAAGCCTCGCAAGCGCAATAACAACGGACACGCTTTCTAGCATTTTATGACGCGAAATCATAAATTTATCTCCTACCAAAAAAATACTCCTCAACGCGCTTAGGGAAGTTTTCATTTTAAAAATAATTAATTAGCTAAATTAATTACCAAGTTCAAAAGTCAAGGACATATAAAATATAGAAAGGAATTTATTGCAAGCTATTGACGAACTTTAAGAATTTAATAACGATCTCGTACTTTCACATCGCATACTAGATGCGGGTATGAGCCGTCGGTAGACCAATCAATCATCTTTATCAATTTCTTTTAAGGCATATTTATATACAAAGAGGGAGTTCGGATGTGGGGGATAGTTTGATAGACGGCGTAATATCACTGTTAGATATAATCTAGATATATAAATAATTGAAGATTTTTTTGTTTATTTGAGCTAATCTCCGAAACCTATGAACGGATTTTGGCATTGTGAAGATTAGATCTGAATTAGATATAATTTTCTTTTTCTTAGAAGCCAAGCAGTAATGAAAAAATATAAGAAAGGTAGGTAACTTAATATCGTTATAATTACAATTTGTGATTTTCATCCACCCTTCAATTAAGTATTAACTATATATACAAAATGTATAAGCTTAAAATACTAAACAGATTATATAATTTAAAAAATAGCATGTATAATATTATTTTAATGTTGTAATATGTAGTGAAAAATACTAAAGCTGAGTTCACACGATTCAATGTACCACCAATCCGAGCGCATTTGATGTCGATTGTAGCCGAGTAAACACGATTCAATGTCACCCGCCGTAATGCTTTACTTTGCTTCATTGTGTGGATATAAAACGAAATACGCCAAAAAAGTTTTCATTTCAAAAATTAATGACAGTACATAGTTACTCCAAAATAATTAATGAAATAAATAGGATTTTTTAAAATATGAAATAAACATTGTAACAAAACACTACTTCAGAAATAGATCACTTTCAAAGTTTATCATGATTTTGTTTGACTGTAACGTGTCATGTGCGAGATGGTCAACTGCTTTTGTGTTGTACATTTGAAAACTATTATATGCCAGTTATCATCTGCTAAATTAGTACATGTCTGTAGCATCACTTATCTATTGATTGTTAAAAGGCCTTCAAAGAAAGAAACAGAAATATGAAGAAAAAATCAAATAAATAAACTGACAAGATCCAAGGCGGTAACACGTGATCCGGCCGCGATCACGTCGCCACAATCAAAATGAGGATAAAGTCGCGCGACTGTACACGTTTTATGGGAGGGCATTAGGCAGGCCTCGCACGTACGACATATTAACGTACACCGTGCGACATACGTGACTGTTAGTCGGGCCTGTGTGGCGGGATTCAATAATCTACGCTTGTCGGTTAGCATTGCTTGCGACGGTTCACTTTTGTTTAGCAATTACATATAACGATGACACTCAACCCGTAAAAAGCTTGGATACAATTAGCAAGTAATGTGCAATTTTATATCGAGAGTTTACGGTAGAATATTTACTACAATTC
This sequence comes from Antheraea pernyi, assembly GCA_015888305.1. NCBI lineage: Eukaryota > Metazoa > Arthropoda > Insecta > Lepidoptera > Saturniidae > Antheraea > Antheraea pernyi. The sequence continues at coordinate 1,377,630 of MU158718.1, forward strand.
GATGAAAAAATGTCGTATCTATGTTTTATCGAGGTATATATATCTTCACAGCGACCGGTAGAAGATAAAGCAATTTAAAAATTATAAAAATAGGTACATTCTTGATTTCTGAAAATATAACCTATGTTTTTTTATTATTCCGTCACACACAATTGTCATGCCCTAATAGAACGAAATATGAAACTTTAGTTACTAAATATATTATGTTCTTCATAATCCTAAGAAAGTGTCAAAATATATATAAACTGAAATATCGACGACGTATTTATGTAGACGGTTAATAACAATCGAGAACATTCTATCCATCATTGCGATATTGGCTTAGTTGATAGCGTGTTTGGACTCAGCATCGATGGACGTAGGTTTGAAAACAAGCAACTGAGTCGGAGCTTCCGGTGAAGGAAACCATTGTGATAAACCATAGTATGATGCTAAGGATTTTTCTAAGTCCACCTGGCTATCTAAGCCCTCAAGTTGTAAATCTTTGATTGAAGAAGGCGTCACTTTAAAAATGCAAAGTGAGTGGTTAACCATAGGTGAGTTCTGCATCCCGTTAGCCCTGAAATGGCGCACCCTACTTTATGATTGGTCTCCTGCCCTATTAAAATTCTATCTTAATGCCTTCCAAATGACCCTCCCAGACTAAAGTAATCTAGTAAGATGGGGGAAAGCCTCTGAAAAATCTTGCTCTACTTGTGGTGAGGCAGTAGGTACTGCTAGGCACTTATTGGTAGATTGCAAGGTGCTGCTTGATAGGGGTTATTACTCACGCCGACATGATAGAGTACTTGAAATCATACGTGAAGCAGTAAGTCTTTCAGTAGCTAGAGCCCAAAAAGGATTGACCATAAATAAACGACAAATTAACTCTATAAAGGATGGCTCAACTGTCAAATCTAAAAGCAAGCCTTTCTCAAACCTAGGTACTGCACCTGACTGGACTTTTTTAATGGATACGTATGACAGGCACTATAAAATCCCAGAGGATGTTGGTGTTTCGTCATCCAGACCGGACATATTCCTCTTTTCTAGACACATTAAACATATATTACTAGTAGAGCTTACGGTACCGTGGGAAACCAACATTCCTAAAGACCACACAATCAAATTAAATAAATATTACGATCTAACTAACGAACTAAATAAAAATGGCTATGTGGTTAATTTATACGCGGTAGAAGTAGGAGCGAGAGGTATACCAGCAAAATCTCTCTATAACCTTCTGAAGGACCTTGGCCTGTCGAGAACTGCAGTAAGTTCTATTTTAGAACGAGTATCAAAGGCTGCACTAACAGGTTCCTACCAAATTTGGCTAGGCAGGGCGGGAAACTCGAGCAGTGAAGGTGAGCGTTGATGCGCATCTCAAAGGGGGCCTCCTTAAACCTACACCTGGGTCGCAAGTCCTGGGAACTGCTCTGAGTTTCTCCCTCGGCCACAGGATAGACCCGGCACCCGCACGGAGAATCCATGGAATGCTAAGAAGTTCGTCTCAGTGGACATTGATTGAACACTACTACGGAAGAGTCTACATCGATTACACGTCAATTTGCTACATATTTTAATTAATTTATTATTATATTTATATTAATTAATATTGATTAATTGACTCACTATTAGTTGCAGTTAGACGTAGTAATGTTCAATCAATTGCAAGCGGAAGTGCAAAGTAGTGTCCACTATAATATTTAGTTGTAAAAATTAGTCTGTTGTAAAAATATTGTTGCAAATCATAGTTGTATATCTTTTTTACCCATACGCTATCAAATTTTATATCTCGTATAGTCACATCTCAGCCTGATTCGCATAATTATTTATTAGTAACAAGTCTAGCAATAACCGCCTAGTGGATACGTTGCCGATGAAATCAAAACACAATCTGTCTAATGGAAATAATATCTATGTACTTATTTACACGACTAGCGATTAGATGTGAGTTCGTCCGTGTGATATAGTTTTTATTAAAATCATTACCTTGTTTGCAAAGGTTAATTTTTTTAGTGCATTTTTACACAATAAAAATAATTGCACCTGTCCATAATATATACATGTTTATACAGTTTATTAATGAATCAAACATATGATGGACTGCACAAGCTAAATACAAAATATCAATATTACATGTACGCAGGCCGCTATAGCACACGTCGCTAGTCTGGCGCAAGCACAATACGTTACGAGCATGTCGAGGTCATCGGTGTCACGTATCAAATATATATTTGTTTCAAACACTCAACACGGTTAAAAAAGCGTTTATTTCAAAATAATTGAAAACATTTTTTTTCTTTTCATCGTACGATCCTAAGGACTACTAATCTATAATATTTATACAGACCTTGACAAAAAAATCCCAAGTGATATTGTGAAGGTCAAATTTCGACTACTTGGATAACTAGTAAAGATACTATTTAAAGTAATATAACATATATATATATATATATATGCACGATTATAATTTTAAAATTGTTTCACGTACAAACACCTCTAATTTATTGTATTATATTAATTTAGATATAGTTGTAAAGGTGTGCGTGTAGGGCACATGTGACATTGTTAATGAATTAGCAGTGACGCGTGTAATACGAGAGCTTGGCATTCGATTAATTTAAATTAATTACTTCAGTATAATTATTGTATGTATATCTCAGCAATATTATTAACGACAAAGTTTGTTACGACTGATCGAGTTTTATTACTTTTTCACGTAAAAGAAACTTGTATATATTTGATGATATGATGAGAAAATTATATTAATACAATCAGAAGAAACGTTGTTTGGTTTTATGAAACTAAGATTTAAGTGATTATTGTGTGTTTTTGACGGGATATGAGTCTCTCATATAGTGTTAAGTGTGATGGTGGACATCCGTATATCCGTATACTCATACGAGTAGAGGAAGAGTGAAAAAAGTATGAATGGATTCTGTGAAAAATGATATGTGCGTAAAGGGTGTGAATACTGAGATGACATTTGACAGGAGAGAGTGGAAAAAGTAAACATGTTGTGTCGACCCTATTTAAGTGGGATAAGGGTAATGATGATGATGAAGATTAGTCTCTCGTATAGTGGATTTTATTTTTATTCGTAATCTAATGTTATTTGCCTCTACATTTTATAAAATTGGTGGCTTTACGATTACGTAATATAGTTCGGTTATTGTGCATAAGCGATATGAATGGAAAATAATACCACGGAGTATGAATTCTAAAATGCTAGAAGAATTCCCTGGAAAGTTCTAACAAGGGAGCCACCATCTTGTTGGAACGTTGAAATAATCACACGACACTCGTAACATTGTTACTTTCTCGACAATGGCAATAATAAACTGGAAGATTATTCGCCGAAAAAAAAAAGTGATATAGGTATTAAAGTCGTGTTTTTAAATCTTAACTTAATAATTGGGAAATGGGAATGATATTGGAAAATCAATAGTAGACAAGATATCCAATTATTAATTTTAATCTCAATCTACGTATTACAATACGGAATACGTAATAAATACAATCATTCGATGATAGATGCATTTTATAAACTGAGCTTAATATTTCTTTAATCATTGAGTCAATTTGAATCGAGCCATGGGACCATATTGGCCTATGTTGCTCTGCCGAGCGCCTTTCGCTTTACCCCTATTCCGCGGTCACTCGCATTTTTTTTTAACCTAGGGAAATCCTTTATGGATACGCCACCCTCTCGGGGGAGAGAGTGAGTTATGTACGACTCGCACGGACTAAAACCCCACGGTGTACCGTCCACCGCATTGTAGGGGTGGTCAGGGATCGAACCTGCTGTCTTCCTGAGAAACCGCCCCTGCGGCAGCCTGGCGAGTGAACGCTAGGCTTTGTCCTGCTATAGAGAGACTTTTGGGTACACAACCAGTCGTCTCCCCTCGTCAGCCTCACCTGTGCAATGAGGAGATGGGTCCCCCGACCCATCCCCTCAGGCTCGGCTCGGGTGGTCGATCGCCTGCCAGCTGTAATGCGACATGCGATAGATGGACGTAAAACTATATAGGCTATAATCTATAAAGATATTATATTAAATAAATCTAAAGTTAGGTTGAAAAGATAATGCTATCTGAGAGCGATGTAAGTGTTTTTACTATTTCATATCTATTAGACTGTTACCAGTTTCAAAGTACCTCCTTAGTTCCTATGACAAAGTGTAATTATACATATATTCTCAACTAGCTTTGATAGGTGGTAGAGCCACGCTGAAGCTATTACTGGTTTAAGCTGGTCGGCTCACCCGGGGCAGTACGACCTTCTCACACAAAACCAACGTGAAGTAACATTGCTTGCATTGTTGCGTTTTGTTCGGTCAGTGAGAACGCCGGATACTCACTTCCTTTTCCTTTTTCATAATCCGACAGAAACCTATATTTCATCAAAATCGGTTCGGAACTTAGTCCGAACAAAGGACAGACACAACAGTTTTATTTATATGTATAGGTTTTATTAGAATTGTTCATAATTTATAAGCAATAACCACGTTGTTTTTTAACTTACTACAAGTACCAACATGATAACGTCTTGTGCGGCGGCCGGATACGGATGTCGGTTAACTTTTAACTGCCATGTTATTTTAACGGCTCACAGACAAATGACATTCTACGAACATTCCAGCTACATGACTGACGTTCGAATGATGGATTGACATGATTATATTATTGTTCAAATAAATTCTATTACTTGTACTGTTCCCGAGATTATTATACTATTTTTTTTATTACATATGTAGATTTTTTGTGAATTTCTCAAATTGTTAGATTTTTAAAAGTGAAAACTTATTTATGTGCAGTGTGTAGTGAACATAAGTGAACCGTCACGTTCGGATCAGTGACGCTAATTCGGGTGTACTCCACTCAACATCAAGCACGTTTACTGTCTGAAGATATTGTGCGTATAAGGTTACTAATGTTGTAGCAATGTCATGTTTCCTTTAAGGGTAGATTCATATATGTTGTACTAGCTACTACTTCATTAAAATTACAATAACTTTTGATAGACCAAAACGATGTTGATAAATCAAAGACTTCGAATAATAAATGTTACTCGAAGATGTGCTTTATGATTTTCTTGAAGATGTTTTATCATGAATGCAGTATTTTAGCAGTTATGCGTGTCCAAACAAATAGTCAGACATTTATAAAAAATAGTGAAATGAGTTTTATCACTTTTCCTAGACAACTCCAAATTTTTTTTACAAAAATCAAAAAATTGCACACACGTTTGATTTTTGATTTGATGTTTGATTTAGCGTAGATATGATCAAGTATGTCCTAGTGAGCCCCGAAGAACAGAACTTGCTGGTCGCCATTATCATTATTTAAGTCCTATGCTATATAATAAAATCAACAAAACACTCAATATTTATCCACTTATCAAAATTAAATGTAAAAAAAAAAATGTTTAGTTGGCTTTGGGTCTAACGCATGAAGAAGCCGAAGAACTACTATCATTTACATAATTAGTTTACTTGCAATTGTTTCTTGCTAAACTACTAATATTGACAAACCACACTTAAATTCTATACACGCATATCACTCAACATGACATTAACTCACGCTTGCTTAGCAGCATTTCATTATTAGATAAGCTATTTTTACATTGTTGCATATTACGATTTATGTGTTAACTTTTTCAAACAAAAAGCTTAGTGTTGTCCGGCGGTGAGTGTTGGTGGCTGTAACACAGTTATTAACTACAGCAGTCACTAATGCTCATGTAATTATAATTTCGCTAGTAATTCGGCTAGCTAATATAATATAATAATAGTAATATAGTTATAATTACCATTCTAACATTTCTTTGTAAAATTGTATATATATATAACTCTGTAAAATTGTATATGTATTGTATATGTATAAATAAATAAATAAATAAAAATAAACATTCTTATTATATATATAGACGGATCAATGTAATATTCAAAGTTCAGCGTGACTCTACCGCCTATAAAATATAATAAAACTATATTTAAAGTTAATTTTGTTATGACTCCGTAGAACTTACAAGTGAAAAACGTGTACAAGTAGAAAATAAACTGTGTAACGAAATTTCTCTTAAGTAGTATTATTTACACCATCCGATCATATTGTATTCGTGTCGTTGACGTGTCGTGTCGAATGTCTTTTCACCCGACTGCATATTTTATTCTTTTGTATATTCTATTGCCTTAATACCATTTATGGATTATAGCAAATGGGGTGTCACTAGACTTGTCTTAATAGTGGGAGTGACATATATGAATTTCAATATGACATCCATGATTTTGGATCTCTAGTTATGCAGTTGTCTGTTTTGTTTTGCTTTCCTTATCAATATTTCTATTCGTTTTAAACTATAATTATGTATGTTACTTCATGTAATATACTATTTATAGACAAAATAGAGCTGACTAGACCATCTGGTGTAACTTTAGAGTTGCTCGAAAAAGTATATTTTATAACCTAGTTTGTTTAATTTATAAATGAAACTTTAAAACTGTGTAATCGACTTTTCAATCTAATTATTATTATTTCCATTTTTAAAGAATTTATTAGATCATATACCTATGTCAGGGCTATATCTTGATCGTGATAAATAATTAGATCAAGAGAATTGCTGATGATCGTAAAATATTACTATATCGTATCGTACGGTTAAAATGAGAATCGTTCGTTTGCGTTACCAAAAGTTGTTCTCGCTCCGACTTTCCAAACGTTTTCAACTTTCTAATTAAGTTCCAGAAACTCTTGAGTTAACATTTAGAGACGCTGATTAACTGCGAGTGGATAGACCTAGTCAGATTTTATTGTGATGTCAACGAATGCTTTAGTTTTGAGGAATTTGCGGCGAGGCACGACGCGTTCTGTGACAGCCCTGCTTATGACATACTAACTTATACTAATTAATTTAATTACTTATATCTCACGCCGTTGTGGTAATAAGCCCTATGTACTTTCGAGGTTTGAGATTGGATTCTTGCACATGAGTAACTTTTATGTGATGACCATAATTGTCAGTTCCGTGTCTGTATGTTAACACTCTATATATGTGTTATGTATGTATTGATGTATATGTATATGTACAGTGACTGCGCTCACTGTTAGTTCTCTGAATAAACGTCAGTGCGTATTCAACTAGCTGCTGTTTTACTCGTGTCGCATCATACACAACAATATGTATGGTATAGTAACTTTTTAGATACCTTAATATACGAGTAAGATATAACTTAGATTGGAATTTGATACCTTGAAATTGTGTCCTCATACGATGTTAGTAAAAACGAATGTATTTTGAGACAAATAGCTTTTTAATAGCTAATTTAGAAGGTGATAGAGCCACGCTGTAGCTATTACTAGTTTCAGCATGAATGGGCCAGCTCGCCTAGGGGCAGTACCACTCTCTCACAGAACACTGACGTGAAGTAACAGTGCTTGCATTGTTGCGTTTCGTTCGGTCAGTGAGAGCGCCGGAGGCGCACCTCCTTTCCCCCTTTCCCTTCCTTTCCCTACCCCTCCCCCATATACAGGCTGGCAACGCACTTGTATCTCCCCTGGTGTTGCAAAAATCGTTGAAAACCGTGTTAAAAAAAGCTTTTTTTCAATTATAATAAAATGAATTTTGGAAGTAATTTTTATTAGAAGAAAATAGCAAGACATACGGTACACGTGACTACAGGTCACTAATTGTTTATAGCAATTTATTTGGTGTGGTATCAATTAGCAAATATTATAGGTAATTTACTCGGTGCTATGTCATGACTGCAACCATTAACAGCGTCTAGTTGTTTACAACTAACGTCATAAACAAATATACTTAATAAAAGTAAACATACGAGATATTGCTACACCTAAGGAGTGACTCGATCTGCTATTGTAAAAATTCGAAAATCGCCAAGCACATCCTTTTAGTATGTTCATTATTGTTTGACGATAGAAATAAGTATATCGATGACCCTTCCGTAGTTGAAAATTTCACAGGCTCTGACATTATTTTGACCAGCTTAGACTTACCTAAAGTTAGAAGTGTGCTGTTTGTCCAAGTTGGTCTTCAAAACACCTTAGTAATAATTGACAACTCTTACAAGCTGCTAGAAAACTTTTCAGACTACATATTATTACGCTTCTGCGTAGGAACTAAGCAGTAATGATAATATTTAACAAAGTTAATTTAAACTGCATGAAAGGGTTGTAGACGATTAGTCAATTAAAAAAATAATAGGGA
>MU158718.1:1386351-1444791 GCA_015888305.1 Antheraea pernyi
AAAGAGAAAGCTGATATGTAAAAAAAAAAACAAATATTCTAAGCTAGATAATTCACGCTTATGTTCTATATAATTTCGGATATATTTTTATATATAACTATTGGAACACGCAAGTTAATGTTCCATTATCAGATTATAGGTGCCAGGAGTTGGCTATAGTCAACTATTTATTTATTTATACATTATGCCTTAAATACGCAATGGCGGACTTAATGCCGAAGGCATTCTTTACCAGTCAACCATTAGGTGATGCAGAGATAAATGTTGGTAGGTTTAAAAGGAGAAGTTTTTATGAAATTATGTTTAACCTATTTAATATAACAATATATAAATAACATATCAACACCGATATACTACATATATACAATACATACATATAACAACATCATACATAAATAAAAGTATAATAAGTCAACATCAAGTACTAAATACAGCATTAACCAGAGAATTCTGCTAACTGAGACTGGTAAAGCCGACGTACCTTGACTTTAAAACTGAAACGGTTAGATGACATCCTGATTTCATAAGGAAGCGCATTCCATAGGAGAATAGATTGGATAAAGAAAGAGGAATGTACAAGACCGGAAGTATGGACAGGACAGCAAAGAATAAGATTATGTCGGAATTATTGTATGTAACATCAGAACTTACTACCACTAAAATAACAATTATTAAAAAACATAATTACTACAGAGAACTTGAAACATAGCAGTAACCCTTTAAGTAAGTCAACAGGATTAATTTTTTATAACGAAAATATTTTCATATTTCTGTTTTATTAAAATACTAGGAACATTCTTCGTAAAAATACATCTATATTTTTATCATAAAAGCGGTTTACGGGGAACGTTTATTTAACATACGAAAAAAAAAATGAATCAATCAAATAAAACAAACGATGTGCTCAAACCATCGCGTTCCCGGACGAGCCATGTTCGTTCTTCAAATAAATCAAATTATTCCAAAACATAAACTTGACCTACGTTCGATTCGGGTCAAGGTCGCGTACCATAAAATAAATGAGCCAATTTAAGGAGCCGGCGCTCCGCGTGGGAAATCAAGAACAGCCTTCAGTTAGGACAGGAATTTATGGTGCCGCGTCAGGGGAATCCTTTCTAAGAGATGTTCGGGACATATATTAAATGTAGATAGTTGCAATGTTCATAGTGGGTTAGGTTGAAATGAGTTTATGCAAGTCTCAATGATACCTGCAATAAGCAGGAACTTTCATTAAAGAAAGACATCGTGGTGTAACTATAGTATGAGGGTCGGGCTTTTTCTAATATCCGTCTAGTTAGTTATTAAGCTCAAATTAAAAAATTGTAGCCAATTCTCTTCTAGGTTTACCGTGTTACTTTCCTAAGCCAAATCATCGTTTAATATTTGATGAGAATGTGGGAAAATTTTATAACCTAGAAAACATAAAACAAGTTACCTGATGATAACCAAGAGTAGAATTAATTGCTGTTGTCTAAGTCTTTAGTCTTAAGTCGTCGCTATATCGATCCTATAAACCTTCCATGATGAAAGCCACTTTTTAGTTAGATATGTACATCGCAGAGAATTCCTGTGAAAGGCTTGTTATTGAATAAATAGGGATTAAGGTTAGTTGTTTGAGTATTTTTTATCAAAAACCTTTTAAAACCAACATATAATTAATATCTTACGAGTAGGAAAAGGCCTCTTCGTGAATAAAAGTTGCCTATAAACTACTGACAGTTTGTCCTTTTAATGATATTTTTATAAATTCATTCGGATATTTGAATTCAATCGAATATATATAAGCAAAGTTCTTAATTATGTGAATGAACCTGATGTTTGAAACAATAGAAATGACACCTCTCTGTGTATATCCAGTAACTATGGAAACAATGACTTGTATAGTTTTATTAAGGCAAAATATACAAAGAAATGTATGAAGCAGATCGAGATTCTTGCCGGTTGTTCTCGATGACTGGGTGTTTCGCAATACAGTGGTATTGTTTTAACTTATAAGAGCCTCGTAAATATACCCTATATTTTGAATAGTGTAAGTTTGATTATGATTTTCAAATATAGATACAGTTTAACAATCAAGACAAGCAATATTTACTCCATTCAATTATTATCGCAGTGAACTCCAAATCTACTGAATGGATTTTCATGCTGTTTTCACCAGTAGATAAAGTGATTCATGAGGATGGCATAGGTGTATAATTTATCAGGGGTGTGATGTCAGGAACCTCCACGTGGTGCACCCCGGGCAACGTTGACCGCTTCTCGGTCGGCGGCTGATACCTGGCGCGACTCTGGCATGCCTTATGGATTCCGTATCCTCTCTACTTGTTAACCTCGGCATTGAACAACGGACTCCGATACGAAGAAAAACATGAAAGCAAGATTAAAAAAAGGACTACCCCAGGAGGGTACCGGCTCTTCTGGAGCCGGAGAATCCCTCCCCGAGCCCTCGGGCTCGGGCAGCCCCACCGTGTCTGGGGGAGGCAAAATTTTGCTTCGAACTAACCCAAGGATTAGGGCACGAACAAAGGTCATCGAATCTGCCAGAAATGTGACGACCACTGCTATGGATACACGGACAACTGATTTGCCTACGGTAACGACAGATGAGAGCAACTCGCTCGAATACCAGTCGGCTGCGGGAAGCGAAGAGAGCGATGCTCACACTGCGGAAACCCAAGCGTCGGACACTGATTCCACGTGCTCTGACCCGCGAACTACAGTGTTCCGACTCTGTACGCCTGTCGCCAAAAACGACAACAGAGGATGCCCACCCGCAACAGGGAAGTATGTCGGTATGGCAAAGGCCAAGAGGAAGCACGAAAACCTGCAAAAGGAGGCGGACCGCCGCAAAGCGGCAGAAGAAGCGAGCCAGTTGGGCGGAGCGGCACAGGAAGTACGAGTGGCGAACAAGGGTACTATTGCCAAGGCCCCTCAGGAGGAGTTGGCAACGGAACTCAACAAGAGGGTGTTAGCAGACGTTGAGAGCATTATGTACGTGGAGAAGAACTCAGGACATCTGAGTGGACCCTTCCAACGGCTGCTGAAGGACGCTGCTGTGTCCATCAAGGATGCTATATTAGAACTGGGTAGTCGTTCCGTACCAGTAGAGATGGCAAAGCTTCAGACTGAGTACGATAAACTCAAGGAAGAGTACGTGAAGCAGGCTGCTGAACTGGCAGAAGTTCAACGACAAGTCGCCGAACTGAGGGAGGAGCTGATAAGGATTCCCCGGCAGCAGCAGACACCGCCACTGGCTGATCCCGCTTTCCTTCGGGAAATGGTAGGAGAGATAACGCGCTCCATAATGATGCAAACGAGCACCAAGATTGACGCGCGGTTTGACGCCATGGAGAGGAGTCTCGTTTCCGAGATTGTGCGCCGCAATCCTCAGGCAATGGATCACCCGAGTTCTGTAACTACACGCCCGGAGATACACGTAAGCGCTCTGCAAAGCGCAAGCTCCGTCGTGGGTTCTGCTTCGGCACCGCAGCCAGAACAAGAGTACTCGGTAGGCGAGGAAAGGAAGCTCAAAAAAAAGACGAGGAAGAAGATGGCCGTCAAGGAAGCTGAAGTAGCTAGGCTGCAACCGCGATCCCTCCAGCCAGCTCCAGTCACCGAGAAAAATGAGTGGGTAAAGGTGGTTAAACGTGGGGCAGTGAAAGGCAAGAAGCCCGAGACGTTGACAAAACCAGCCCCGGTCAAACTTACAGTTCCGCGGACATCCGCCGTTATGCTGACTATTCAGGCTAAGGCGTTGGACAACGGGGTTAATTACAAGAGAGTGTTATCGTTAGCGAAGGACAAAGCGGACATAGTCAGCTTAGGTATACCCTACTTGAAGGTGAAGGAGACGATGAGCGGAGCTCGGATATTACAAGTCCCGGGTATAGCGAGCTCCGACAAGGCTGACCAACTTGCACAAAATTTGGCGGACATCTTCAAGGACGCCTTAGGGGACGGAAGCGTCTTAGTGTCGAGACCCGAGAAATGCTCGGAATTGCGTATAACGGGCTTGGACGATGCGATTACAGCCGATGAAGTCATCGCTGCGTTAGCTACAAAGGGAGGCTGTTCGGCGACCCATATCAAGCTAGGACAAATACGCCGATCTGCAAACGGTACAGGTACCGTATGGGCACAATGCCCCGTGACTGCGGCTAAAAAACTGACGCAGGAAAGCCGGTTGCTAATCGGATGGGTGGCAGTACAAGTGAGGCTGCTCCAACCTAAGATTAAGCGATGTTTTCGCTGCCTGGAGGCGGGCCACATTAAGTATCACTGCACTGCCAACACAGATCGAAGCGATCAATGTTACCGTTGTGGACAAGTGGGCCATAAAGCCAAGGAATGCATAGCAGCTCCGCACTGTAACGTCTGTGAAGAGGCCAAACGTCCGGCTAATCACAAGCTCGGAAGTAGCGTGTGCGCGCGTACTGTAGCCAAAAAAGGTAGAATGCCCAGGAAAAGGCTAAACTCGGATCAGCCGCGATCTAACGTCATACCTCAGTCAGAGGAAGTGATAGAAGAGACCAATACTCAAGATGGCCCTTAGTGTTCTACAGGCCAACATCAACCACGCGGCGGCTGCGCAGGATCTCCTGTTACAGTCGATGATCGAATGGTCGACACAGGTGGCCATTGTTGCTGAGCCATACTTTATACCCGACAGAGACAACTGGGTGGGAGACCTCTCAGGCACAGTCGCTATCACATCGATACCTAGAGTAGGAACTCCTGTATTGGTGACTAAAGCGCGGAATGTAGGATTCATCGCAGTCGGCTGGGGTGAGTTAACCCTGATCGCAGTCTATTTTTCCCCCAACAAACGTTTCGCTGATTTTGAGGATTTCCTAGATCGACTAGGGACCTTCATCAGGCAGATCCAACCCAGCCCTATCCTTGTCGCTGGCGATTTTAACGCAAAATCATCTGCGTGGGGCTCACCTGTTACGGATGAAAGAGGCAGAACGCTGCACGAGTGGTCGGTTGCACTCGACCTCAACATTGTCAACCAGGGGACTGTGTATACCTGTGTTAGACACCAAGGCAGATCCGTAATCGATCTCACGTTCGCCACTGCTGACGTTGCGAGACGGATTCATGATTGGAGGGTGATCGTCGATGCCGAATCCTTGTCGGACCATAGGTATATACGATATACCGTAGAAGGGTCTTTAACAGCACCGCTCCGGAATGGGTACTCCTCGTCTGGTAAGAGATGGGCCGTCAAACGACTTAATGCGGATTTGGCAATAGAGGCCGCAATAGTCGCCGCATGGATTCCGCAGCTCGAAGGTCCTGTGAATATCACGTCGGAGATGGACTGGTTCCGAAACACAATGGAACGGATCTGCGACGCTGCCATGCCGAGACTGAAGGCCCGCCCGCCTAAACGTTGCGTATATTGGTGGTCGTCAGACATTGCAGACCTGCGGACCACGTGTATTGCTGCTCGACGACAACACGAAAGGTACCACAGACGGCGTCAAAGACGTAATAGCGTTATCGAGGCACAGTTGCATGAAAATTACAGGATTGCAAAAAAGACTCTCCAAATAGCAATTAAGAGAGCCAAAGCGTTGGCGAGACAAGAACTTTTGCAGGCCTTGGAGTACGATCCTTGGGGGCGAGCCTATCGGGTAGTACTGGGCCGCCTGAGACCATGGGCCCCACCAGCTACAGAAATTCTCCAGCCAAGGCTGCTTGACCACATTCTCGAAGTCCTGTTCCCGAGACAGCCAATACTCCCACCTACACAAGTTGGTCAGTCCACAATATCTGGACGAATCAACGAGGGCGAAGTACCGGCAGTTTCGGAAACCGAGCTGAACACGGCAGTTACGCGACTCCGGACTAAGAATACAGCCCCAGGTCCTGACGGGATCCCGGGACGAGTATGGGTACTCGTGATGGAGGCCCTGGGGGAGCGTCTAAAGCGGCTTTTCAGTGCATGCCTCTTGTCAGGAATCTTCCCTGCACAGTGGAAAGTCGGCAGATTAGTTCTTCTGAGGAAGCAGGGACGCCCTATGGAGTCGCCATCGGCCTACAGGCCAATTGTGCTACTTGATGAAGTCGGGAAGCTCTTCGAGCGAATTATTTCGCGAAGATTGGTCAACCACCTGACCTCAGTGGGTCCTGGTTTATCAGACCTTCAGTTTGGTTTTCGAGAAGGGCGTTCCACCATGGATGCTATTCGTCGAGTCAAGACTCTGTCCGACGAGGCGCTATCCCGGGGCGGAGTAATGCTGGCAGTGTCGATCGACATTGCCAATGCATTTAATAGTATTCCATGGGGATCCATTAGAAACGCACTCGAGTACCACGATGTGCCTCTCTACTTGTGTAGAGTAATCGACTCATATCTGCAGGATAGGTGTGTTATATACAACGGGCAGGATGGTACCACCCATCAAAGAGAAGTCCTATGCGGAGTCCCACAAGGATCAGTCCTGGGTCCGCTATTATGGAACATCACTTATGATTGGGTCTTGAGAGGCGCCTTAGTACGTGGATCCGCTCTGACATGTTATGCGGATGACACTCTTGTCACTGCCCGAGGGAAAACGCTCACAGAGGCAATCCAGCTGGGTTCAGCAAGCGTTTCGCACGTGGTCGAAAGAATAGGGAGACTGGGTCTCGAAGTAGCCCTGGAAAAAACAGAGGCGATGTGTTTTCACGGTCCTCGTTGTATACCTTCACATGATAGCCACATAGAGTTAGGACGGGTCCGAATTAAGATCAGCTCTAAAATCAGGTACTTAGGATTAACACTGGATAGCAGATGGTCGTTTAAGGATCACTTTCGTGAACTAGCCCCGAAAGTCATGCGGAGTGCCACCGCCTTGGCGGGGTTATTGCCTAATCTTGGTGGCGCTGGGTCGAACTGTCGTGTTTTGTACATGGGCGTGATAAAATCCATGATGTTGTACGGCGCACCAATATGGTACGAAACCCTGACGTCGCTTAACGTGGGTATCCTACGTAAAGTTCAAAGAATCATGGCCAACAGGATCATCCGCGGATATAGAACGATATCGTTCGACGCAGCGTGCCTCTTGGCGAGCTCCCCACCATGGGAGTTAGTGGCTCAATCTTTTACCGCTATGTACCTGTGGAGATCTGAAAGAACTTTTAGTGGCGAGAGAATTTCTCCCAGGGAAATAGAGACGCAAAAGGCACTCCTACAGGAGGAAGTGCTGCAAAGGTGGTCGGAAGACTTGGAGTCACCTACGGCTGGATTTTCAACTGTGGAAGCGATCCGTCCTAGGCTGAAGGACTGGGTGAATAGGCCACACGGCACACTCACATTCCGCATGACTCAAATTCTCACAGGTCATGGGTGTTTCGGTGATTATTTATGCCGAATCGCGAGACGCGAGCTCACGACTAGGTGTCACCACTGCAGCTCCTGTGACATCGATACAGCTCTGCACACCCTACAGGAGTGTCCTGCCTGGGAAGACCAGCGTGCAGAGCTAGTCGCCGCGGTAGGATCAGACCTGTCCCTGCCGTGTATAGTTCGCGCCCTGCTACGGGATGAAACATCGTGGTCTGCGGTCACGGCATTCTGTGAGAATGTCCTTCTCCAGAAGGAGGAGGCAGAAAGGGTTAGGGAGCGGGAGCCTTCAGCTACCGCTACGAGGCGTGGCAGACCGAGACGCCGAGGTAGGAGGGTCGCCTCTGATCAGAGGCCACCTTAGTAACGTCTGCGATTCTGCTTCCCACCGGCATCCTTCTGTGTTTGTCCCCCTTCTGTCTTGTCTGTGTGTTTTGTGTTGGTCGGTCGGTCTTGGGTCGGTTGGTCTTGGGTCGTTGGTCTAGGGTCAATTGGTCTTTGGTCGGCTGGTCTTGTGTTTGTCTGTCCTTGTTGTGTGTGGGTCGGTCGGTCTTGGGTCGGTTGGTCTCGGGTCGTTCGGTCTGTGGTCAATTGGTCTTGGGTCGGCTGGTCCTGCTTGTGTGCTTCTCTTGTGTCCCGTCTTGTTTTGTCTTGTCTTTTATGTAAAAAAAGATAAAAATAAAAGAGTAGGGAAGGTGTGGGTCGGTTGGTCCGGGGTCAATTTGTCTGGGGTCGTTCGGGTCTGGTTAAGTTGGTCTCGGAACAATTGGTCTTGTATCACTTTGTCTTGTTTTTTTTTTTTTTTTTCTGTTTTTTTTTTTTTTTTTTTTTTTTTTTTTTTTTTTCTTTTTTTTTTTCCTTATATGTCTTGTCAGGTACCGTTAAGTTGTACCTTCCCTCCCGTTGGTACCGACTAAGTTGTACCTGTTCCTATTGTGTATGTGTGACCTAATGTTTGTCACACCAGTGGAGTAATTTCCCGATGGGGGGTGGGGGCGCCCCTTGTCACATATGGGAACCCGCGAGTGAAGTTCGGGCCACAGGCCGCTGCTTCAATTTTGGAAGCACGAAGGTGTTATGCACCCTCGAGTAGTAGGTTGCCCGCTGACCACCTGCGGGCGACCTGAGCGCGTGGCCAGGGCGCGGAGAATGCTCGCGCAATCCAAACCCTGGTCACATTTCGCGCCGTGCGGCCGGCGGGGTTTTTAGCCGGTATGAGTCGCGGCATCACCCTCCAGCTGTTGCCCCTTCGTCCCTCGACGGCTGGAGGTGTATCCTATGTAGGATTTTCCCCGCCTCAAAAAAAAAAAAAAAGGTGTATAATTTATCAAGGTTATTTTATTATCAGGGCGGGATCACGTACGCTAGGCTCGCTATAATTTTATAAATCTACACTTGAGTCTCTGGCTATCTCTCTGCTCGTCATACCTTTTAAATTATGGGAGTTGACTATGATTAACTTACAGTTGGTTATAAATAATTCGTTATGTGAAGTTCATGGAATCGAGTTTTTGTCATCTCATAATCCGTAAGATGTTGGAATATCGGTCGTCCTTTCACGACATATTCCATATGTACTGAAGCGCATAATCCCATAAAAGGGAAAACCGTATCAGGAAGTTTTTTCCTATGAAATATGACGTCATATCCTTTAAATATTTATAAGAGAGGTGCTCCGAAAGTATTACGTAGTACAAAAGGCATATTGATTTTGCTTCTTACGGTCTTACATAATGCGATCCTCTGAATATTGTATTGTCGATGGGGTGAGAAACGCTTCGAGGGCTTTTTTATGTCAGTTTATGGCATTTTCTATGATGAAAATCCGTTTAATGGAGGTGCGGATGAAATATTAAAGAGACATGATTGCTTATAAATTGAAAGTAAATTTATATATCAAAGTTTTAAATCGTTTATAAATAATAGGAGAGACATGGCCGATATGAATACAATTTTTAAGCGTTTTAAATTCATAGATAATTGATTGGAACGCGTCCGCACTTTAGAGTAGCTTCAGTCGTAATGATTATTGTTTACAATTATTCGTCTATTTATACTGCGGGTATATTTTAACACTACCTTCTTATGCTATACCAAAGGTTCGATATAATAATACTAAATCAGTTATAAAAAGATATACTACATAGTGCCGTTTTTTTTTAGATTCAACTTTCGTCAACAATCTCATCTGACGTTGAATGACGATATTGTTTAAGCCGGTAAGCGTAAAGGCTAGTAGTCTTAAGTGCATCTGCCAGAACACATCAACAGGTGCTTGTTGACAGATTTTCAACTTGAGGGTGGTACTACCCAGGCGGACTTAGAAAGGACTATGGTTTCATCGCGATGTCTGTTTTCAACGAAAACTCCGATATAGTTGCTATGAAACTAGTCTACTAGTCTTTTTTTATATCATAAGAGGCAAACGTAGGGGGATCACCTGATGTTAAGTGATTACGGCCGTCCATAGACACTAGCAAAACCAGGGGAGTCGCATTGCCAGTCTGTGTTTGAGGAGAGGGGGGAGGGCAGGGGGAAGGGAGAATGGGAGAGGGACCTCCGGTGTTCTCACTGACCGAACGAAACGCAACAATGCAAGCACTGTTGGTTGACGTGGGTGTTTCTGTGGGTCGGGTGGTAGTACCGGGGGCGAGCCGACCCAGTCGTGCGCTGAAATCAGTAATAGCTTCTTCGTGGCTACCAAAAACGACTATCGGCGCGGTATTCAAATACGCTATCAACTGAGCCATCATCGATTATCAGTTTATTATAGTCTTGTATTTAGCCTACTGCCAGTTCGTGTCTCACACGGAACGGATTTATTTCAGCGATTGTTCGTCCAGTGGTCAACCTTCGACCTTAGAGGAAAAAAACCTTATCCAATTTTTTTATCGATAACATTATTTAGCTCGTCTATAGCTACTAAACAAAAAGTAATGAAGATAATCGGCTGAGAAACAGAGGAGGGAGATTTTTCTTAACCGTTTTATCACTGCTAATTTATATATAGATTATTACATTATTGTTAATTCTGCCTTAGAGAAATTGATAAATACATAGTTGAAAATAGTACAAATTTATGTAAATTAGTTATGGAAACAAAAGAACATCTTATACTAGATTCGAAGGTACCACATTTCTTTTCAATATATTAATTCATTTTATTGCTCAATCAAGAGGGGAATGAAGTAAAAGTTTTTGTGAATTTGAATAGTAAAAGCCGAATAGTATGCGAAAATAACAATAAATAACATGAATGAATCAAAAATAATTAACATAACAAAACTTTAAATTTTAACTCGTAAGCAAACAAACTGAACTACGCAAGCGACGACAAAATGTTCCCGTAGGTAAAGCTTCGTTCACATTAGTATATAAAAGGATATTTATTTAAATATTCGATTCATGAAAACGTTACTTTACGGCAATTCATTATTCGTACTTGATTGAATGTTACTTTGTCCTTCCTCCTGGAATTGGAACAGTGAGACTTATTCCGCGTGGAATAGTTACTTTCTGCTAACGCTACCTTTAACTCGCGACTTTGTTTACGTAAAAGTAAGAAAATATTTTTAAATAATAGGAACGTTGACCACGGTTTTGAAACATTCTTCATTGGTGCTCCGCTCCTGTTGGTCTTAACGTGATGATGATATATAGCCTGTAACCTTCCTCGACAAATGAGCTATCTAACACTAAAATAATTTTTCAAATCGGACTAGTAGTTCCTGAGATTAACGCGTGCAAGCAAACGAACTCTTGGGCTTTAAAATAGTATAGAAGTGTGACCAGACTAGGCCCTCCCTCAGCAGCGGCTCAAAGCTTAGGTTCGTTCCCTCAGCGTGGAGCCCTTGAGTACGCTGCCCACTCGACACAGTGACAGAAAATCTTACATCACTGCAACAACATTACACATATCACCTCCACATACGTGTACGCAAACATGCTTACACATGAAAGTGGAAGGTTTTTATTTTTTTCTCTTATCAAACTAGATTAGTTTAGAAAAAATTATCCGACACAAAATACATATAAGAGTTGTTGAGATATATATGCTTGGTACACATATATGTTTCAATAACTCATATAAGTATGAATATGTAACTTAGCTTAGGTTAACTGAGCGCCTTAAGCGTTCGCCTTAGTAGTCCGGTGAAGCTGTTAGGACCTTGCTATGTCAATAGCGTAATCAGTTCAAAAAAAAAGTATAGAAGTGTACATAGATTTCAGGGCCAATATGACTTTCAATCTTAGTATATTACAAATTTTGACTATGTACATTTAATCAGTTGTGATTCTATTGCCACTAACTTCTTCTTCTTCTTACCCTTATCCCACATAAGTAGGGTCGGTACAACATGTTTCTCATGTTGTGGTATATGATTTGGCTTAATTTTTACGATCGGCCGCCTGCCTGACATCAACCCTCCTTGGGATTATTTTGTTGTACCACTGTATGTATGATTACGAATAGTTGATGGGCTCCTTTAACCTTAAAATTTTTCGTTCCAGTTAAAAACTATTGCCACTAACTATTATATTATATTACATTACTAACCTATTTTATATAACCTATTTTAGTTTACCGCGTTTCGTGATTAGTCAACTTATATCCGAGAGGTTTGTAGCATAGTCTTGCTACAAACCTTTGCGGTTAGATTGAAGTTCTGTTGTTGATTGCGATTTTATTTAAAATGTATTATACTCACCATTGGATATAGTGAAGTGTTATCATCTTACAGTAAAATAGGCCTACAAAAAATGATTATAAATATATGAGACACAAGTGAACGCGCCCTTATAACAAGACCGCCAAAGTTCCTGCACCGGAAGTGGTAGTACATTAAACTTTCACGTTGATTTATCGCAGTTATTGTTTTTAAGGGTAGTCAAACCTTTATGAAGTCACCCCAGACGGTATTTACTTGGAACATTTTATGATAAAAAAACTTTTACATACTAATTTTCATTATTATAGTAGGTTATCAGGTGGCCTGGCAGGTATTATCCCGCCCTATAATAAAAAAAAACATTGACAAATCATCTACCTAAACATACCTCAGGAACCACTTTGTCTACTGTTGAAAACCACATGAAAATCCGTGCAGTAGTTTTTGAGCTTATTGCGAACAGACAGACAGAGACGTGGAGACTTTGTTTTATAATATGTATTGATATTAAAAGTTTTCATACTGTTTAATTATTTGTTTATTTATTAAGAAAATATCTTAGAGGAGTCTATTGTCCATTTCTACATGAATATGTTTGAATACATAAGATTTTTTTTCTTTTTTTTAATGGAGCACAATAAAGTGGTTGCACTATACTAAGCATAATGTAATCCAAAAACAGCGATCATCCGTAGATTTACAATCTATCGACAGTCACTACTGTTATGATAGCCTGTGTGCTAAAAAAATTCACTGTGTCGGTTTTATCACGATGCACGTACATGGTGGTAACGATCCTGTCGATCTTTTTTCTTTCTTTTTTTATTGTAGTACCGCAAAGTGACTGCACTGCGCCTGATGGTAAGCACAGTACAATCCAAAAACAATGGCGACCACCGAGTGACGCAGTATCCATCGCCGGTCGCCTCTGTCATGCCGGCCTGCGAAAGGCTGGATATGCACAGGCTGGTCCCAAAACGCGACCCGCAGAAGCGAATCACTATGACGGGTTTTTTCGCCATAT
The DNA here is from genome assembly GCA_015888305.1 of Antheraea pernyi. NCBI lineage: Eukaryota > Metazoa > Arthropoda > Insecta > Lepidoptera > Saturniidae > Antheraea > Antheraea pernyi. Next base: position 1,399,382 of record MU158718.1, read on the forward strand.
ACATGGTGGTTGCAACCCAGTCAGGCTGTAAAACCCTACCACCCCGCTTTCACCATTGCCTCGTTCGTTATTCAGCAGGGTGCACCACGTGCAAGTGAGGTTGGCTTTGATGTCTCAAGTCTTCGATGTTATTCGACACCCCAAAACCCCTTAACCCCTATTTCACTCAAATTACTGAAAATGTATGATGTTGATTGTTTCACCTAGTGTGTGGTTGTCGCGAACTAGTTGAATAACATTATTATCCAGTAATTTTTTTATGTAAATATGATTATTCAATAACGTACTACATGCGTGTATTACTTATCATCGGTTGTGCAATTGAATTGAGTTAATTTGCTATAAAAAAACATTGCTCTAATTTTAACTCAATCATTTGTACAATATGTTTATAAAATTTAATTAAAGCGATTGTTATCTGTTTCGATGAATCTGGAATACAATTGATTCAATTTCGACGTTCCTATCACTAGCAGGTACATAAAAACTTATTTGAACACAGTACTTTTATTTTGCACGTCGTGAAGTAGAGTGAGACTTTCAGCTATCATCGGTTTTGTAAAGCGTTGCCTCTGTCGCACAGTAACGGTAAGGTTATATAACATAACTGAACTTAACCGACTATCTTTGTCATCTCCTCGAAGTGCCTAATCAAAAGCCATGTACTGTATTATCTAGGCTATATATCATTGAGATTTTTCATAGAAGCTAAGTAGTATTAAACAAATAGCCCACAATTCATCCAGATAAGACAAATTTACTGATTTGAAACGACAGAACTGCTTTTATAAAATTACACCTACTACACTGAGTGGAATTCTTTTGAGAGAGTCACACAGTGTCTAGACACACTAAATCGTAGATACATAGCGCTTAATGATCGAGTCTTACAAAAGTATTAAAATATTCCAATAAACATGTCCTAAGCACATAGATAAGCTCGCCACCGCCATCTGCCTGTCCGTAAAGAGTTTAAATGTGCGGTATTAAAAAGAAATTCAGTCCGTGTAAGGAAGTGCCGAGTCGTTGTGGGCAATAGTGATGTTACACAGTCGATATCTTTAAAAAAAATCTTATCTGTCCAAAAAATACCGGGTGAATAAATAATGAGAAAACCATGTATATATTTTAGTTATTGTAAATACTCTTTGTTGTAATAAATAGTCGAGTTAAATCAAAATAGATATTGTATAAATATATTTCGTTCACACTTAGGTGTGCTTGTTTACGTCAGTCTTGGATATATTAACATCCATTTGCTACATATAGATAAAGAAACTTATTGGTATAATTATAGTTGCTAATTTCCCTCAAACATTTTACTACGAGCATGATAGTTGGTTTAATTCATAATACATGTTATACTAAATAGCTAAATTTAAGTTGATTACTAAATGCTTTTGCTTAAAAACGCAGTCGAAAATTCTAAATATAATATAATTTTCATTTTCTTTTTCATTGTTCGTGAAATATCTAACACTTAAATTCAAATAAAACGTAGTTCTACGAGACTAATTTGAAACTCTGACGTCATTATCTAAATAGGAATCATGAATTTAACTATCGCAGTTATTTATGGAAACAATAAATTTAACATAATTATTCTACTTCTAAATATGTAAATGCTTTATATCATGCAACTTAAGTTTAATGAGGTCAGATGTTAATTATTTGTTTTAAATATTTTGTACGATAAAGCCAATGCTTGAACAGACTTTGCAGATATTATCACCAGCAATTGGTCTAATAATATACTTAAATTTGTAATGCATTTATAAATATAACCTATGCTACGAATTGTAAGTTATATCAATATTTTATTTATTTTATTATATATTTATTTTATTATGGCGGTAGAGCCACGCTGAAACTATTACTGGTTTCAGCATGAATGGGTCGGCTCGCCCGGGGTAGTACCACCCTCTCATAGAAAACCGACGTGAAGTAACAGTGCTTGCATTTCGTTTGGTCAGTGAGAGCGCCGGAAGCCCACCTCCCCTCCCCTCTCCTCGTTCCTTTCTCTCTCCCTCTCTTAATCCTTGCCCCCAAAGAGTAGCAACTCCTCTGGTGTTAGTGTCCATGGACGGTGGTGATCACTTAATATCAGGTGACCCACCTGTTCGTTTGCTACCTATGACATAAAAAAAATATTTAAGATTTAATTATTTCTTGTATTATTAACATTATCTATTATTATTTTATTTTTACATAATCTTTATTTTTCACCAAGCATACAGCATGTTCAAACTATTTATATACTTTGCATTTGTACTTAAACAAATAAAAATATCAAGAGTTTATTATCTATACCCGTGTTACGAATAGTAGGTACTATCACTATAATCAGGGTATAAAAAAAGTTTATATTTTTATAAAAGGTACAATTTAAAAATCGATAAAACTGAATATCGATGTAGCGTTGTCTATATAAACCACATCCCTTAAATACGTACGCGATAAAGAGGGATGGATATAATGTAGTGCTTTCAAACACTGAAGTGAAGTTTGCCTACAGAGGAGCAGATAAATGACAACGGGCCCGAGGCGGGGAACTACGATATTCGAAGCCTTTAGGATGGGAAAAATAGGAACTTTTACTTTAAGATACTTTTCTTATGGACCAATTTCAAGAGAGAAGCGATTAGCAGAGCAAATAATCCGTAGCTCATACCCTATACACATATAAAATTAAAGTATGTGGCACGTAAATGCCACCTACTTCCTTATCACCGAATCCAACGTCATGCGGCTCGAATCGTTGGCGACAAGGTACTTGCCATAAGGCTCGACACTTTGGCACTTCGTATGGAAGGTGCATCAGTTTGCGTCTTTTACAAGATATATCATGAACTGCATAAGCTTAATAGAAAATATAAAACAATATAAAACAGGCCGCTATACTACGCGGCGCTAGTCCGACGCAAGCGCAATACGGTCGGTCATGCTTACAAGCATTTCATGACGGGAAACTATAAATTTATCTCCTACAAAAAAAACCCGCTCAACGCATCTAAAGGGGTTTCGTTTCAAAAACCAATTACATTTACAAACAATGATACAATATTTTGCCATTTAAATATAACAATATGCAGTTACTAGTGTATACGTTGAAAACATGTTTTCCTATAACATGGGGTCCTTCAAGCGTAAAGTGAAGAGACATTGACGCAGGCAGTCTAACTTAAGAAAATTCATACCGTAAGTTCATGAAATAGACCACAGACTTTTCTTAAGATGGTAGTGATGTTCTTTTGGACGCACCGTGAGAAAGAATTGTCGACATCATTTGTTTCGCAGCCGCTTCTAATCCCCTAAATCTTAGTACCATCCAGGTGGAATGTACTGAGGTTTCTTTAGACAATGTAAATATTACAATAATTGTGCTATTCTCTATTTTGATTACAGTTGTTTATATTTATTTAAACAAATCGTATTAAAAATTCACATTAGGACATCTAAAGAGAGTGCTAAATATCAGACGACAATGATTTACGTTTTCTTAATTTAAAAAAAAAAACTAAGTATACATTACAAATCCCTACTAATATTATAAATGAGATGTTATGAATAATGAAAATAATACGAAATATACACCACCATGTATATACAAAAATGTTTGTACTATATCTTTTGAGCATAAGTAATAATTGTTTTTTTTTTTAAAAGGTTGAATTTGCATTTTTTAATACTGTAATTATGCCTATAACTTTATCTAACTTAAGTATATAATTTAAAAAAAATACAATGTTTTATTAAAAAACTAAAATATATTTACGTGTCTCCGCAAAGATATGCTTTAAGCTAGTTGGCAAAAAAGTCATACAATAAATTCTGGGTAATAATTCACTGAGCTCAAGAAAAATAAATTTGAATAAAAAATTTCAGAATTAGTTTAAAAACAGATTTATTTTTAAAAGAACTTATTTTTTTTATTTGAAAAGGTTGATGATATTAACTTGCGCTTTATTATTTGACATATATATTTATGAAATAAAAATGGAATTTGCATACTTATTTCCTGCTAAAGATCACAACAAGTCTTCACAAGGCAAACAGTTTATAAACAACGGGTCGTGGCGACGGCAATCAGAGCGTTGAAGACAACGGGCCGGCACGCAAACAGCCTACAAAGTTAATGTTTGTCGAGTAGATAGCAAAGATGTCATCAGTTACACCGTTGTGTAATTTTCTTTATATATATTTTTGTACGGTGATTTTTTTATCATCCTCCTTCGTTATTCCGTCTTATGGCCCTGCAGCAAAATTAGAGATTCGCTTTCAAAGTCTTTATTTATGAAGAAGTTGACTGATTTCTTTTTAAATTTTAGACATTAATATACAGCTAACTTATGTAAGAAGTAAAATAGAAAACAATGCAAAAACTACAAGTGATATATGATCATATGCCACAATTAACTATGATCATCTATTGCAATGTAGAAAATATTTTACTTTAGGCAACATGTAAAGAGATATCTACTTACTATACTAAAATAATAACTAGAAGAAAATGATATGTGATAAATGATTTTGGTAGTCTCCTATTGGACTACGGAATTAGGACGCGAAACTTAGGTAGCTAAGCATACAACGAAGAAATGAGGTAGTTTTAGAAAAAGTAGAGTCGTTACAACATGATTTCCTTTTCCACCCTCCCCTCTCAGATGTCATCTCAATAGTCCCACCTACACATATCATTTTTCACACAATCCATCCCTATCTTTTTCAGTCTTCCTTTCCTCTCATATCCGTCCACCTTCATACTCTAAATTTTCCTAGTTACATAACTTTCATATCTTCTCATAATATGCCTGTGTATGCTAAGTTATTACTCCCCAACTTCTCTGTCACTGGTGCTATTTTCGAACATCTCCTGACATACTTATTCTTAATCTTTCATATAGGTATAACTCAGACCAACATATAATAAATGAATTATAAAAAATATATAAATATTACAAAACGGTGTCACAAGCGGCCTAATTGTAGTAGACTCTGTAAAATAGTGTTTCAAGTAAAGTGGCCAGTAATAATGACAGTCTCAACAAAGTAAAAAGAAAAGCTGAGGATAATGTATATTGATAGTATGGTGCTTTGAGAGTTGGATGAAAAGGTAAATCTTGATGAGGAAGTATGATATGGGTAATATGGGAACATCGTACAGTTTTCTTTGCATAGTATGATATTATGCTCAAAGCTTATGAGAGAAAAGTTTTTTGAGTTTAATAGGGTAGTTTCTTTATTCTTTTTTATACCATGATGGTGGCAAACAAGCATGCGGGCTGCCTAATGATAAGCCTTTAATAACCTGTTTGCTTCCCTCTTGCGAGACTCCATACTGTAGTTCCCTAAAAACATCAGCTTATTGTACAAATAGAGCGTACGAAACAGGAAACTCCATGTTTGGTAAGTAAAGTAGTGGCAAAAGATATGTTGATATTATATTGCGTAATTATTGAATAACAGTCTAGAGTGAAAGAGTTACAAAATTATTCAGATATACTTTAAAATAGGACATTATGTAAACACTAAGTGGACATATTTGATACCAAAGAGAAAGCTCAAAAAATTGTAAAATTGTTAAAGCTAAATCTTATTATAGTAGAATAGCCTCTGCCCGCGACTTCGCCCGCCTGGAATAGTTACTTTGGGCTAACACTAGCACGCAGTGGAAGCTCTAAAAAAAAACGATTTTGAAACATTCTTAATCTACTACTATTCTACTATTGGTCTTAGCGTGATATATCCTATAACCTGCCTCAATAAATGAGCTATATAACACTGAAATAATTTTTCAAATAGGACCAGTAGTTCTTGAGATTACCTTCTGCAAACGTCACAAACTCACAATCTTTACCTCTTTATAATATTAGTATAGATATAGAGTATAGATAGATTCAGGAAATCAAGCAATCTCAACGGAGAGTTATTGAAATGGAGGTTAAGTTAAATATAGCGAAGCTTCATGGATTCGACAATTAAATAATTACTGCTACATAACATTCTAGTTAAAACAATAGTATTTTCTTTCTCTTTCTGTTATAGCATAGTTATAGTTTTCATATGATTTATTCTACATCTATAAATCTAAAATAGTTAAAATTTTAGTATTATTGAATTTTTATTATTAGGGGGTATAAGGGGTGTCGAGTAACATCTAAGACTTGAGACATCCAAGCCAACCTCACCTGCACGTGGTGCACCCTACTGAATAACGAACGAGGCAATGGCAGAAGCGGGGTGGTAGGGTTTTATAGCCTGATTGGGTCGCAACCACCATGTATATGGTGAAAAAGGCCGTCATAGTGATTCGCTTCTGCGGTTCGCGTTTCGGGATTGGCCTGTACATATCCAGCTTCCACAGGTCGGCATGACAGCGGCGACCTGCGATGGATAATGTCACTCGGTGGTCGCCGTTGTTTTTGGATTGTACTATGCTTACCATCAGGCACAGTGCAGTTATTTTGCCGTGCTACAATAAAAAAAAAGAAAAAATACATTGAAATTTAATTATAAAATTAACTATATTTATAAATGTTTGTCATGTCGAAAAATAAATAAGTATATGCATTTTTGTTTCTTGATTGAAAGTAAAGATACGTTATATAATATTTACTTATGTAGAAAGAAAAATACCTTTCGATTTATATTAAGTAGCAATATATTTGTAACCGAATTTGAAGTAAACCACACCTTCTTATCAATCTTTTTACTATATTAAAAGAAACTTATATTATTTTAAATTCATTAAAGATATGCAGGTACAGATTCATCTCGCAACTTATCATAAAGTTAAGTGACTCGTCTTCACAATTTTAAAGTCATACAAGAAAACGTGAACTAATAAAAAACCGTCTCCATAATTGAGGTTGGAGATGAAATAAAAGAAGGGAAACTCCGTTGAAGCCATACAAACGTTTGACACGGGTAATGACAAGAATTCTCTAACAATTCCACAGTAGAATTCATTTGTGGATGTCGTCTATATACTAGAACTGGCTTCCATTGGATTTAATGATGGAATTATTAAAGTGAAACTTGTTATGGCACGGTAGGAAACAATTTTCGTTACACGTTACGCGTTAAATGTAAGGTAGGTGTATTTGGGTGTATATGCAAGTATGTATAACTGTTTGTCTTGGTCTAGTAGTATACAAAAATGAGTAAATGTATAGTTAAGTATTTATATTATGGGACGTCGTATAGTATATTGCTTATAAGCACTCTCATACATATATAATTTAGTACATACATCTTTAAGGACGAAGTTACCTCATGTCCCAATACATTTTACCAAAAAACTTATAGACAAGAATAGAACAGCATGGATTTTTTCAATAATTTACAAACAATTTTAGCAAAATCGAAGCTTAAATAAGCTATATCATCATATTTTTGATGTTCAGGTAGAACGTATATTCTAATCCCTTAGTAAGAAGATAGGTATTATAAAATATCATATCCAGAACGATTCTACGAGCTAAGTATAGATAGAGACGAAATAAAAGTGGCGGCGGAGGCGTCTGGCTCCGGCTTACTGTTGAAAGGCTTCGGCGAGACGACTAATTGTCAACCGTACTATTGTGCTGTTTTGACGAGGACTTGTCTAGTACTTACGTGTTCTGTACTTACAGGTGTAAAATTCGCACTTGATTTTTCTTTTAATAAGTTGATTCACTTTTTAAATTTTAATTTGATAACACCAGTATATTCTACATACCAGATATAAGGCGTTGATTTTGAAATTAGTAGGTAGAAAGTTAATATAAGAAAGACCCCTCAGGAATAATTTTGAACAGTCGTGATTTGTTTAAAATATTTAACTAAAGCTAAAGATTCACTACAATACTACATATATTACACTAAGTTTTGCTCGTCGCTTCGCTTACGTTTATGTAGATTTGCCTTATCCTTCTCGAACAGTGATTTTCTTCTCGATGAAAGAGACGGTGTGTGATTTCTGTCTCTCTAATAACGTATAAAATGATGATAATGGTTTGAAGCCTGAAAGAGTAAGAAACAAACAAACTTACATTCATCTCCATAATATTAGTTAGGACTAGTTGGAATTAGAAATAGCGATGTAATAAACATTTTAGCAGCGGTTACATAACTTACGATCTTGGGCGACTTAATAGAAAATTGACTAAATACCCTGAATCAATTAAACTTTACTTAAATTAAACATGTAATACACATAAAGATAGGAAAAATAATTGCCAAGAGACTATATGTAAAGTTAAAAGAAAACATATAGAAAGCGTCCGCACTGTACAATAGAGCGATGATGAATAACGTAACTGCTTCCGTTACATCTTAATTTGTATTACGGAAATTTTCGTGACTACCGACATTGGTGGTATTTTTGTATACTGGATATTTAAATATTCGACTAAATAATTGCCTCTGTGTACAATCTTAGTCTTATGCAAGTATCGAATTAACTATCAATCGGACCAACAGTACATAATTCTATCAAAAGACGAAAAAACCTAGTAAATGGGTTTTCAAACAGTGTATCTCTGCTTTCAGCTACTTTGCCCCACATGTTTAAATTAATATTTACACTAAATCACGCTCCGAACGATAAATCAATTAAAACCTAAAACAATACTAGAGAGATATCTCTTATAAAGGATTCCTCTAGAGGGTGATTCGTATGACAGATGGTCGCACAAAGCACGTGTAGCGATACGACTGCGACTCGTGCACGCTTGTTGTTCATTCATTTTTATTTTCCTATCTTAAACATTGTCAAGTATAAATTGTGTTTATACAGGGTTACGTTGTTTTTTTAAGTGAAAATTTCTTTAGGCGCGTTGATCGGTATTTTTTAGCAGGAGATAAACTTATGGTTTCAAATCAGCGATATACTACTAGCGTGAGCGACCGTATTGCGTTTGCGCGACTTTCGTCAAAATGTTTCCCTGTACTAGAAAAGTTTCACTCCTATCCTATCTCTTTGCATCCTGTTTTTTTTGTCACGTTTTTGTAACTGCTTGGCGGATCCTCATGTGATTTTGCTTATACATTACCAGGGGTACAGAAAAGAACTAAGGGTACCTTTCGTCCAAGAAACAAACGTTCCCGAGATTAATCAAATCTATATTAATGAAAGCAAAGTTGAGAACTAAATGTTGTACAGTTATGAACGTGTAACTGAAGACGTATTTCATATTGAGTTATTATTATAATACTGTAAACAAAGGCTTCTTCAAATAGGAGATTATTATATCATCCTCCTACCCATCACATATTGATGATTTCAAACGTCATTATATCTTCGTATTCCATATATAAATCTATATAATTTCCATTGTATTTGTAGTAATTGCTTTGAGTAGATAGATTGCCTATATTTATTTAAAAAAAATATATAGGAGTATATTTTACTAAGCAAATTTACATTAATTAATATCCGAATCAATGGTAATCAATTCAATGGTACGTTTGCATTAAATATTCGATTATTTTGTCTATATTTTTAATCTTCAAAAGACATTATTAATTTGTATCCTGAATTTATAAAGTACTAACAATTGAAATGGAATTGCTCGAGGACACTGTTTTATGTAAACGAGTAGAGACAAGTCAATATTATATTTCTTCTTCAAATACTGTCCCATTGGTAGCTTGTAAAAATAAAGTGGCTTGTATAAATGTCTTTAGTTAATTAATTGTGCATTTACCCTTTAATTTACTCGCTGCATTTTTTTAATCCTAGCCCATTTTATATCCGTAAATACTTTGATGAGTGAAAGGACATATCCAGCAAAATGAATTTTAATATTAACTTGAAGTAAAAGAACATATAAAGGCACGTAGTTATTTGCAGTATACCGTATACGTATCAAAGCGATATCAATATAAGTAAGTGAAGTAAAACACTCTATTACTACGATAACCAATACATTCTTTTGAATTTATTGCCTAACATAAAACGAAAGATGCTAATGGAAAGACTACAGTACTAAATATCCTAGAAATAAGTTCCATTATATTCATTACAGTATCTCTAGGCAACTAATCAGGCAGCTCCAACTTAAAAGCAATATCCCATATACCCCTAGATGTTATGACCGCATCGATTAAACTATAGTGTACGCGTTTTGTAAACACCGTAACTGTCGTAGCATCATTATTGCAAAACTGGACTTGTGTGAATGAGCTTAACGTAACTCCCTATTCCGTCTATACAAATCTGGACTTTACACCAACGCGTTAAGGCATGTAGTTTTTGTGAAATTCAACGAGTTAAGATTTTCTGTGGACGATGATAAGCGAAGTCAATAAAGGCGGCTTACTGGCATCGATAACTTTGTGTTTTGCTATATTTATGCGTTCCACTTGGCTTCGGTGCACCTGTTTGTTTGTGTGGCTGGATTACACGACGACAGATCCCTAGTTCTATGTACTTTACAAACAGAATAACGTCAATAATCATTCAAATCACCAGGGTCTGTAAATTATCAGTAGCAGGTTGAATCTGTTAGTGTGACATATTTTTTAAGATAAAGATAAAGATGCGAAAAAACATTTTGTGGAGAACTATGAAATAATTCACAACAATTCAGTACCCTAAATTAACGAAAGGTCCAGATTAAATCTGCAAAGGTGGTAGAGCCACGCTGAAGCTATTACTGGTGTCAGCATGAATGGGTCGGCTCGCCCGGGGTAGTACTACTCTCTCACAATGCACTTGCGGCTCTCCTGATGTTGTTAGTCGCTATGGACGGCGGTGATCACTTAACATCAGGTGACCCGCCTATTCGTTTGCCTCCTATGATAACAAAAAAAGAGGTTATTGCTCAAAAGCCGAACATGCAATCGCTGGTTGGAACTATTAATCTAATTCAAATAAGTATAGTTTTCAATGAATAAGTATGAAAATACGACCTTCCTGATTATGTCCAAAACTTTGTCCCCAGGTGAGTGGCGTTACATTGAGAAGGGAGGCAGATGTCATTACCCTGCGTCTAATATTATGCACTATACACAAGGTAAGGTCTACACTATTTCGTAAAGTTTATATGTTTAGATAAAAACATTATTGGGAGTTGATACAATTTTTTAAATATTTGGTAATCACACTGTGCCAAAATGTAAGACATATATTCTTTTGTGAATTATTGAAATATTTGATGGGTACAGACGTATGGTTTCATCAGCTGCATATTTTTAGCGAGACACCGGACGGGAAATATGACTGAATACAAATATAACATCTACATGTTTACAAAGCTCTGTAGTTATATTTACCCTAACAGGAATGTATTTTGCCATTACCTACTGAGCTAATATTTGTATGTGTATTTATATTTCATAATTTTTGACCAAAACTAAAATAGCTTTATTGCGACCAAAAAATAAACGTTCACACTATTTTACTCCTAGAATTGCAATGTATGTAAATAACATGGAAGTATAACTATCTAATTTAAAACGAACTATTACAATAAAATAAAAACAATCCCTGATGTACGCAAAGTTAAAGCTTTAGGTAACTATAGGTAGAGTTTCGTGTCTGGCTGTAGCTCCGTAACGCTTCGTTGGCCCGCCAGCGACCAGACGAGAGCCGTTTTGGTTGATTCCACACAATTCAGGGGCGATATATTGTCGCAATTAGAGGGTGATTTATACACCTCGTGCTCTTAAAGATAAGCTATATTAAGGGTTACAGATAAAAATACGGATTCTTGAGGAATCTCTTTTGTCTTATCTTGGGACAAGTATTATATTTCTTACAGCATTACCATCTGATTTATTTACGTTATCTGTAGTATGTTATTGTGTGTGTAGTTTATTTAGTATTTAGTGTGTATTATAGTCAGATTATGTTTAATTTTTCGGATAAAGGAATCGAGCAAGATTCATTTCTATGATCTCAAAGATAATTGATATCATAAAATATTAGTAAATAGGCTTGATTTTAACGTAAACTATTCAGATTATTTTATACTGCTTTAGCAACAATAAATTACTATTGGTTATTTACAGAGTCATCTGATTAATATAGCCTAACTCAAAAACTAAATACACAGACTAGACAGAAAAGATGGAAAATAATATTTACTTCTGGCCTTGGAAAACTCTTTCGCTTCTTGAAGATTTATTAATCCCTCTATGATTTTGTTGCCTAGTTCTAAGTGTTTTTCCTTTTGATGCACAACGTACAGCTTTAAGATGTTTATTTCCACACATCGATTCAGTTCTCTCTTAAATCAATGAAACGGTTACTCGTCTTAAGTCTAGTTTTGTAAAATAATATTTTTTAAATTATAGGCCGAAATGTAGTTGGAGTTGGCTTCCGTGAAATATTACCATCAGAGATTATTATTGTGTTACAAAAACTAAACAAAAGCCCGGAAATACGATCGACATTCTTGCTTCATTTGAATAAAATATTCTATATTTATTGATTGAATCGAACGTAATAAAATCGTATCTATTAAATTGTGTAAAATTAACAATCGAAACTTCAATTCAAGTCCATTTATTAGTTTCAAACATTCTAAGAGGTAAAATGAAAATTAAATTGTAATGAAATAGGCTTTTGATCTTATGAGAGTTCGAGTTTAATTATAAGTTAAGCTCGTTTCAATACTAGACAACACAGAGGGCACCGTGGAGTTTGAGGAGAATATTGGGTATCATAGGCTAAAAATTGTAGTAAAATAATAATACTCCGGAACCCTTGCATTCGGTTAAATACACTATCACTAATTTAGAAGGCCTCTACATACAATTTAAATTAAAAGACAAGAAGTACGTGGAGAAATTAGTAACACTAAACGCTTTGTTAAATAATTATGACTACATTAACTCGATGCCAAAAACTGTATAAGAGACGATTATTATTCGATAGTTATATATGAACTTTAACAAAATTTTACTAGGAATATACTTCAACCTTGAAACGTTCGCACCCTCTTCGTAACGCTTCAACCGCCTGAAGTGGTCTGGAGCAAGTCTCGTATATTGCGTCTGCCGCCAACCCATTATTCCCACGAAACAGATACCAAGCTAATATGTTTTAATTACATATTTAGGAACCAAGTATTACTTTACTTTTCAATATTCCATTATAAGAAATCTGAAAAGTGGAATTAAAAATATATATACATTATTCGACCTACACTTTGTCATTTATCAGCAACTCATTTGAATTATATTCATTGTAACAAATTTACAGCAATGTATTCTAAATTCGCAAAATCGTCATCTTGCCATGATAAGTACAGAAGTACTACATACCAAAAACCTCTACCGTTGATAGATGAGCAGGAGTTACCGTGGAACTGCATTTTGTCGTGTATCATGAAAGGATTCGTAGGCTCGCGGTGTGCACATGCATTATTGAGTGCCCCTGAGTGACGAGACGCGGCGTTGTGGAGCATTGCGATGGGACAGTTGACTAGAATAGTTACTCCACGTTTTCCTTGACATTGTTTTTAAAAGCCATTCGTCTTTTAGTGATTTGTAATTTCATACACTGAACAGGTAAAAGGTTTTATAGAATCTATGGACCAGATTTTTAATTTTCTGTATCAGTACTTTAGCTAAATACTTGCTGCTTTTTTTCCTAACTAATATTATAAATGCGATTATGATTTTTTTTTGTTTGTTACCCTTCACACCTCATCTACTCAATTGATCATCATGAAATTTTACATAAATGTTGGAAGAGAAAAAGACGTATAAATATAATTAAAAAAACGTACTCTTCTCGAGGGATAAGTACCAAATCTACATTAAAGCGAGGGAATTCATGGGTAAAATCTATTTACTAATACATTTCCATAGATATATCACTAACCAAAAGTTATACAATAAACCGGTAAGCTAATAACTGTTGCGTTTTAAATCCTTATATATATCTGTCCAAAATTTTATTTTTAAATGTACACAAATGAAAACCTAAACATTTGAATCAAAATATAATAGTTAAATTAGGTAAAACATCACTTACTTGTATTTTATCTAAAGTAGTTTGTTGTTTAGATGAAAAATGTTTAGAGAAATTATTTTCAAGACGAGACGAGAAGATTATCATAAAATTAAAGGGTCGCTGTAATTGAGATAGGCAAGTAATGTGAACGGTACTCGGCAGCAAGTACCCGCCGCCCCACAGCGTCAGCCAGACGCTCTCTACGTCATAGAGTATGTATATAGGTTTATGCAGCAGAAGCACGGTTATCTGTCAATCTAAAAGGATTCAGTTTTCAGCTGACCCATGGAAAAAAATGTAAGGATGTTTACTTAAAAGCAATTTACGCTTTTTTGTTGATAATCATTTAGGATGTTATTTTATGGCTATATTTGAAAGTTGGATTTGATTGTATAAAATGTACTTTCCAATAGATATAATATTAAAATCTAACATTTTATTAAAGTCGAGCTGTGAACGCGATGACGTCTGTATGAAATTTAATACAAAAATAGTGATTAATAAAATCATTATTATTATTGCTGTATGTATATACTTGACTTTCAGGATACGGTGTAGTACTCAAAGCAACAGTTACCCACGCCTCAAATACGTACTTATTTTATATGATCGAGATGCCAGTCCTCGAAACTATGAATTTAAACTAATAAATGAGCTGTTTGCTATCAAATTTTCAAGTCATGTAAATTATTGTGATGGTCTCAATCGGTAACAGGTATCAACGAACCGTTTTATTGTCACAAAATCTCATCTCAGAAATGCTCGTCCATTGTTTTAATGCAAAAAAATCATAAGGCGTGATATCCTTTTTTTACGCGATGTCTAGTATTTGTCTTGATACTCCTCGATCGATAAAACAATGCTATTTGGTATCGTAGTATATGGAGCCTAACGAATAATTACAGCACATAATTATAAGTTCCTTCTAAAAACTATTTAACTGGGGTCTCCTATTAGATCTTCTACCATACGAATGGGGCCATCAATAAAGTTAATTCTGGTAAAATTTTAAAATAATTATACACAAATTACAAATGAATGTTAGATACACATGTAATTCAGGCGGTATTTAGCGAGCCAAGTCCCGCACTGGCATGAGCGCTATCAGATCTCTGCAACGGTCAGGCACACTATTGTGATCAAGCGATAACCCAGTTCTACTTAGGATTGTATTGTACATCTGTGACAACTTTACAAATGGAACGCCTTTAAGAATTCTAAAATACTGTAACTCTTAATTACAAGGCTTTATATGGAGTATACCATACGTTATCTTTTTCTTAAACTTTCTCATATGATGCTAAATTAAATTGGGACTAACTTACAAGACCAAGTTTAATCATGGGTGATTGGAGATAGACTTTCAATTGGAGGCTGTTGGCGATGCAAGAATGAGAAGTAGGTTCATCATATTTTTCTAAGGTAAGCTTAGGCTCAATGCAATGTTCATATCTATTACGAACGGTACGCTGACCTAACTAACTCTGCAATACCATTAAGGAATCAAATAATATACAATATCTGTCATAGGCAACAACTTAAAACATTTAAAAAAAATTTTCTTTCTGTCACAGAAATAAGTTATTTTCTAGTAATATTTTCTTCAAATTTATGTTTCTAGTGCGTAATAAGATTGTTGGTAATTTTTCACGCCAAGTTAAAATAAAAGAAAAGCAAAGATGCAGTAACTTAACAAGATTTTACTACGTATGTAGTCATACTATAACCGAGGGAATGGTCACTGTGTTATTTGTAATATATACATATTACAATTAAAAAAAATCTTTGACTTAATATTTTTGACAAAAAATTATACTTAACTTTATAACGATATCAACATATTAACAAAAAAAAATGGTAATTTCATTTAGTTTAAGATATATATTATTTGTTAGTGTCCTTTAAATGTAATAATAACGTATTAATTAATTTAGTATATATTTTCAAATAAAGTTATGTGTATTGTGAATATATTTTTAGCTACTTTAAAGAAATTTTAGTATATTTGATAAGTTAAGTTTATGTGAGTGCGGCCGTAAGCGCGATCCATATTTTAACATGCCTCTTCGAATCTAAATGTTTATTCCACACTATAATTCCAATAGAACACGTATAAGTAACTATAAATCTGTAATTTATTCTACAACCCTTTATAGTTACTGCAAGTCACAGTATAATACGGAAAGTTGCCAGTTTATTGATTATGAGAGTTTCGTACCCCGGAGCGAACCGATAAAAACTTGCTCTATAACAGTAATTTGAAAGAGTATTTCATAGATAAGGGCCCATTCGGTTCACTTGTCTCAACGCTGATAAAACTTACCCTATTATTTCTGCCTATCTGGTTTGCTCTCGCCTTGTAGAGTACATAATAGAGCCGGTAGCGACCGGTGATATCAACTTTGCTATGAGTTATGCGGTTTTTTTTCTTAATAAAGCGCCTCCATTAAATTCTTGATTTATTTTCGCAAACGGACCGCTTGATTGGAGATTACTAGTGTCATTATCAAGTGGGGAAAGTTTTTTGTCGCGAACTGCTAAAAAGGGCTTCCGGGTTTTTGTTTGGAATAGGCGTTATTTTGCGGTAATCCGTCATTAATTTATAGTTGACCTTACTTTGCACTTCAGCCTGGAATTGCCGCCAGCTCGCATGGGAAGAGTCAACGTCGGTCTGAAGATGCTCCATGAATGAGCGAAACACGTGTAATCGATTGTGGTCATTACATGTTAATCTGCAACATATTTTAATCGCCACATATTATAAAACAAAGTCCTCTGCCTGTCACGTCTGTCTGTCTGATCGCGATAAACTGAAATACTACTGAACGGATTTTTATGAGGTTGATAAAGTGATTCCTGAGGAAGGTTTAGGTATATAGTTTATCAAGGTTATTTTATTATCTTGGCAGGACATCGTCCGCCGGGCCCACTAGTTAATTTTATTATACAGTTTCATACCAACAGTGTCAACCGCCGTCAGGTTCAACCAAGGACGCGTTTTTTTGTTGTTGTAGTGACTAATATTTTACCCTTTCTATTACTACATTTAGATTTAACTTTTCAGACAGCTCGCGCAACTAAAATCAAACGATTTTTGTTGCAGTGAGACGTGGTAGTGTCCAAACAATTCCAGACGGTAGTGCAAAATAACGTCCACTATAATATTTTCGAGATGCTTTTTCTCTTAAATAGCGCCACTTGGTCAAACTAATTATGGGTAAACCACGACCAAAATAAAATAAAGAAATTTCGGTTTGTGAACTTCACATGAAGTAATATTTCTAATGTGATTATTACGGCGATAATCCGATCTAAAAATTAATAAGTTTATGTGATACATTGAGGAATAAGTATCCATGAATTACTACCAATTCATAAGCTGCAATACGTGAGTCACAGATATGAAATCTATTCGAGCACTATGTACCTCTCATGTGTATATATAATTTATACTTTATGTTGTGGTCTAAGATGGTAAACACGCTAAATTTTGAGGAGACTGAATCTCAAATTCAACCGCCGAACACACCAACAGTTGCTTGGCGACAGATTTTCAACTTGAGAGTAGTAGCTACTTAGAAAATGTCTTACAACCATACTATGGCTTTGTCGGAACGTTTTCTTTCACCGAAAGCTCCGACTGAGTTGCCAGGATTCGAACCTACGTCCATCGACGCGATGTCCGAACACGCTATCAACTAAGCCATCATCGCAGATTTGCTATAAATATTACCATCAACTTATAATTGACTGAGTAACATATTTATTTTAATAAGGTACTGAAATCAGCAAAGAAATGAAATAAAATCGTTCAGATTTCACGCTCGGCCTGTCCCGAGTCGTCGCGCTACACACTGTCCCATTAATTAAGAACACGAGATTTGGTGCGGTTAAAAATTGAACTTCCACATGCGTCTCGTAAAATATATCTTCCTTTGAAAGGTTCGTTCATATGGTGCGACACGACAACTATACGAATTTATATATGTACAAAATGTGCAATACAAAAAAACATGCAATAACAGGTACATCAAAGTCAATAATTCTTTATTCAGTTTACGCTCTGACAAGGTTCAGATGAACGTCAAAACTATCACTGGTTCGGAAAAAGTCCAGTCATCAAGAAAAACCAGCAAGAAACTCGATCCGGTTTATATTTTCATTATACATATATTTACAAACAGGATATTTACATTCGATTTAGATGAATGCACAGAGAACGGCGTCATTTCCAAATGTCACCATCGATTACATATTGATTCACTTTATAATAGTATAAATATACTTTGTAAATCTATAGCGCTAATATAAGGAGAAAAGATTTGTTGTTTTGTTTGTAATCGACAAACTTAAAATATACTTAATTGGTTTAAAAAATTCTTTCACCTATAGGAAACTTATCAACGAATAGCATGGGTTGTATTTTATTTTTTAAATCTACATTAATGCCAGCGAAGTTGCAAGCAAAAACTATTATTTCACTGGGTGTAATTATTAGTGTTATTATTCTCAAGGAAATTAAAACAATAATTAACATATAACTATCACGGCGAAATATGCTACCTTTATATTAAAACTCTATAATAATAATCACAATTATTGACACTATTGTTGTAATTCAATGAAAGGTTTTAATACTGTATAACAAATTTTGATAATAAAAAAATATGGAATCAAGTTAGATTAAACACGGTTGACAGTGAAAAAAAATCTGTAATAAAATCCAAAAGGTCGAGAAATATTCTCGTAATTATATTACGTAGGTACTACAAAATTGATCATGTTTAAAATCGTCAATACACTGTATATCAACAGAGCATGGAGATAGAATGCATGTTACTTTTCAAAAAGATTTCTTTATCTAATAGTAAAGAAATTTACAGTTTGATAAACTTATTATGGATAATAATTGACAATTCAATTAACATGCGAATGTTTGCTTAGTCATAAATTCACTGGTCGTGTGAACGAACTTTAAAACAAAAAGACATATTGACGCCTGCGCGCGCGCACCGCCAGCGACAGCTACGAAATGGCAGCCCTAATTATGATTGCCATGTTTGTATATGTTCAAGTTATTTCAGTGTAACATTTGATAAATATTTTCGTCTGTCATGAGATGTTGGATGCGGTAGGGATATTTGTTCCTCGATTTAATATCCTGCCATAACGAGAAATATAATAAACAAAATTAATAATATCACCGTCATAATTGAGGTCGTGTGGAATCATTTAAACGGAGTATAAAATAGTTGATAAAATAAGATTCTAAAGTTGTAAAATTTGTTCATTTTACCGAAATAACCAACTAGTAAATTGGATAACAAATTTAGGAAACGTGCTGTATTTAAATTTCAATGAATGAATTCGGAAAAATTATAATTACGAAGCAGGGTCCGAACCTGCAGACTTCGGAATGATATTTGACTGTTCAAGGCACAAGACCACCACGACTTGAAGCCGTGAAAAATATCAGTGAGAATTGTTAAACCACGACAAGAGTGACCGAGGTTAAAATGCTCCTAAAGAACTGACAACGCTGACATGTGCCGTTAGTGTCGCGAGTATATGAATGTCGGACTGCAAAGCAATTAACAAGTTTTGAACTGCGCCAGCGCGAGTTACAGCCGAACGTCCGGCGCACTCGTCGCATTGTTGCGACCGTCCACAAAAAGGACAGCCCATAAAAAAAATTGGCAGGACATAAAAGTTTAAATTTTTCCAAAATGCCGAGCTTTTAGCGAAAGTTATTGATTTTTTTATATATGTTATTAGGAGTATAGTGTCCTCCAATATATAAACTGTTGATATCAAAAATCCCTTGATCTTCGTTTTTTTTTAATGATCCTTTCATTGACTTATAGCTTTAAAACCAAATTTAAGTTAAATAACCTACATTTTTACTGGGTTTTTTTGATGATTTCTAGAGTTTATTACTTATAATCAACCCTTTTTTGTTTTTTCTCAGCTTTTGTAAATACTCAATCAAAATAGGCTTCTAAAAATCTGAAATTCACTAATTTTGCTGATAGTACTTATTGCATTTAAGTGACAAAGTCTGTTAACACCGGACAGTCTGCTGCAGGGCTAGGGAACTAACTTTTCCGACTTACGGAAGCTGAGGCCACTGCTGCTTAGTTAGCTACTATCCTTTGTAATTCAGTAGTATATAGAGAAATGTAATGGCTTACATGGTAGATTTTCATGTGTGTAATAGGTGACAGCTTAATTTAGTATATGATATTAAGAGTAGTTGCTGGTTCTTCTACAACATTCTGAGTTCTATATTCGATATTAGACAAACTTCATCATACTTTCTAGAAAAATATGCATAGCCATCAGAATCCATAATAGGTATTTTATTGAAATATAATTTACGTAATACGTATATCATTTAAATAACAATGCTGAAAATTATGCATTTATATAAAAATCTAATTTTATCAGACTCTTGTTGTATCACAATCATTTGTTAAAATGACCCTATGTCAATTATTCTTTACATATTTCCGAGACTTACAATGTTTTGACCATTGGTTAGTGGTAAAAATATATTTATATTATATTTGTAATGATATATTCACTTTGTTTGATCTAGTAGATAAGCAGCTCTAATATTCAAACGAAATATTAAAGTGCATTAAACAGGTTGTCAAAAATTTCCGCTCAGCCCTTTATAGAGACAATAGGCTTTTAGTAAAATATGTGGCAGTTAAATCCCACAATATGCAGCGTCCCCTTGCAAGGGTGGTCAGTTCATGCGTCGACCCCACAATATCAAAATGGTCCAAGAAAGGATTTCTAAAATTGCTCTATGAATAAAAATGCGGCAATAACTCTTAATACCGGTCGAAATATAAGCGGATGCGTTGCTCGGTTGCGTCGCATGTCCACTGTAAGGCTGTGTGCACAATATAATGAACCGGTTTGTTTAATTTACCTGGTTATTCGGTTTATAAAATAAGAACATTAACAGAATTTCTGTTACGAACGACGTGCGTGTTCAAAATACAGGAATGAAATAGCTAGGAAATTAATATATTACAACTTTACCAGTATTCAATGAGAGCTTATCAATGTCCAAATAAGTATTGTTCAAATACGTTAGAAATAAATTGCAGAAAAAAATGTCTATTCAAGCTCATTTACACAAATAAATTTTGTAATCTTGTAATCCCATCAAAAACATTAATGTGGAATGAGAGCCAAATTCAATATTATATATGTCTTGGTGGTTAACTTCTACGACAAAAGAAGTAAGATCTGAATGGGTGCCAAACTCAAT
The DNA here is from genome assembly GCA_015888305.1 of Antheraea pernyi. Taxonomy (NCBI): domain Eukaryota; kingdom Metazoa; phylum Arthropoda; class Insecta; order Lepidoptera; family Saturniidae; genus Antheraea; species Antheraea pernyi. Next base: position 1,420,615 of record MU158718.1, read on the forward strand.
GGTCAGTCCTGAAATTTATTTACAATAACATACAATAGTTTTATAATAACTACTAATACTTGTAACTAATAAATTGTAATATTATTTTTTCTTCTAACTTAGGATAATATATTGAAGCCTAAGGTCTGTTTTGGTTGGCTAGCTATGAGTCAAATTTGACATGTTTATGTGAAATCGTTTTTGAGTTATGAGAGGGTCAAAAGTGGCTCCAAATGGTTCGTGTAATATACACAAATGTAATATACACGGTGTCGCTCGTCACTCTGTTAGCTTGAACTTGGCTTGACACGCTACTGCGTGTCTAGATCTAGTTTATTTTTCATGTCTAATTTACAATTACAGTGTTTTAGACGGCATTAGAACTCTTTAACTCCTATTACATTACAGTAATATACAGTAATACATTGCTACTACCTTTTTAACCCTCGTCTATTTAGATGTAAGACACATATAACTAGTGAGTAGTAAATATATTTTCTAAAATTGTATCCTAACCGGTTATCCGGTTTACAATAATCCTACACCCGCCTTTAACTTGATCGTTGAAAGCGATGATCCCTAATGCATTATGTATGAGCATGCATATTATGTATTTACCTACATAGTTATATAGATTTGCTTTCACAGTGGGTGATCGCTGATGAGGCTATTGTATCGATTTACAGGTAAGCTTGGAATAAACGCTAGTATTAAATACAGAAGCATATTAATTGGGGATTTTGAAAAAATTTTGAGTCCAGAATTATACCTTGGATTAGTCCAGAATAGGAGTAGGTATACAGTATTATGCAGATAATAGATGTTAGTTTTAATAACAGTTTTCGTTATAAAATGTTTTTAAAGTGAAAACTTAATTTTGCGCATTGAGTGGAATTTTTGGCTGGAGATATAGCTATGATTTCGCGTCACGACATGACATATGCTAATAAAGCGTGACCGAGCATATTGAGCTTGCGTGGCTTAGGTCAGACTAACGACGCTTGATATAACGGACTGTGTACATCTAATATTGATATTTTTTATTGAGATTGTCCAGCCCAACTAAACTAAGTCGTGTACCTAAAATATCTTACTAGGATGCTTGATGTAATATTTGAAGTGAACTTGATTGTTAATATGCATTTATTAAACTTGCACTACTCATGTTAATTTGGTTTAATTCTAAGTAATGTACTTTTGGTTATTGTACCTAAAATTACTTGAATTCGAAATAATATCATGTCGTAGTGGCTAAGTGTTTTCACCGGCAGAAATATCAATCCGATGTACTCTGGTTTGAACCCCGGCGTATACCAACGAATTTTCGGAATTCGTATCGATTAACTTATTTAAATTGATACACAATCGTGAAGAAAAAATCACGAGGAAACCTGAACCTGAGAAACGTTCTTGTAGTACCAATGTATGTGAGAAAACTTGGAACTATGTATTACTCAGAGTTTGAAATCGCTAATACATCGTGGGCTGGCGTCGTGAGTATACCCATACCTTCCTTCGGGAATAGGCCTATGACCCTGAAGAGGGTCACTTACAGGCTGATGATGAAAAGGATTTTACAATTGTCTCTAAACGTCGTAACAAAACTTTTGTAACAGGTTATCCGTTGTCGAAACAGGTTCAATACAAATATAGCCCTAATTACATAATACCTTAATAACACTATCAACTGCTATTTCCACGTCAATTGAACAAAAACAAAACTTTCACATAGGGATGTTAGCTCTCTCAGTGCATTCTCAAAGAGAAAGTATTTTAGAGGTATTTTATTTTTAACGTTACTTTAGCTTGTTCTAGCCTTAGTTATGCTGGAATCCACATAAAGAGCCATACGATTACAAAACAAAGTCCCCTACCGCGTCTGTATGTCTGTCTGTTCACGATAAGCTCAACAACTACTGAACGGACTTTCATGCTGTTTTCACCAGTAAATAAAGTGATTCACTAGGAAGGTGTAGGTTATAATTTCTCAAGTTTTTTTATGACCAGGATGGGACAATGTCCGCCGGGCCTGCTAGTTTCGTATAAGTTAAAGTGCAAACTAAGGTTAAGGCTTTAAATTGATTCAATCGACGAATAATGTATTTCAATAGCATAAAACATAAATTATCTTTTGATAAAACTTAAACTTTGTGTTGATATAAAATTCTATTAGCACGATTGGTAAGGTCTCGACTTTCACATGACCAGCCGATCAAGAGTGCAACAAACGAATTACAAGTTAGCTCGCATTACAGTTTATTAATTTTTACTAAAAGGTTTTATCTTTTACAAACCAGACATCTATCTGTAACGACATTTTTATCTTCTAATAATATTACGAACGAGAAAAATCGAGAATGTATGAATATTTGTTACTGATTTACGCAAAAACTTATGAACGGATTTTGATGAAACTTTACTGTGTTATAACTTACACATCAGAATAATATATAAGTTACGATTTATAAAGGTATCTACTATACATCTTTTATATATAATACTAGCGGGCCCGGCAGACGTTGTCCCATCCTGATTAACAATATATCCTAGACAAATTATATACTAAAACGTTCTTCATGAAACACTTTATCCACCGGTGAAAATCCGTTGAGTAGTTGTTGAGTTTATCGCGAACAGACACACAGACAGACGCGGTAGGGGACTTTGTTTTATACTATGTAATGATAATAAGAATGTAGATCTAACGAGTCTGTATTTTTTAGATTTTTGTAAAAAAAAAAATGTTGCAGGTGTCTAGGAAGTAGGAGTAAGTAATAAAATACATTTTAATCATTTTTAGAAATGTGTGTTTGTTTGAACATGCATCACTGCTAATGTACTGCGTTCATGAGAAAACCTAGAAAGTCATAAATCATATCTTCCAGTAACATTTAGTTTTTGTTTCATTAAAATCGGCTCGGTCTATCAAAAGTTATTGTAATTTTAATGACGATGCAACTTAAATACGCGAGAAAAATAGTAATTAAATTCAATACATTGACTTTATTATCTAAATATATCTACAATAGTAGGTAATATTAACGTATAAGGAAATAATGATATCGTTTTAGAATTAGATTAACGTAATATACAGCTATGAAAGAGTGTCACGAGCGTTTAGATGTTTTAATAAAGTTAAAATCATTTAAGTTGTAGTTTGGTTTATGAATTTAGTAACACAGATGGTTCATTACTTTGGTTTCGTTTTCTAAAGTTTAATTTAAATAAAAGTTTCCCGTAGCACTACTCGAGTTTTAATTAAAATGCTTTTGTATGCACTCGTAAGTTGAGGTAAAAGTTTTTTGAAATATCTGTGAGTAGTTTTTGTTGTCAAATATATTTTCCATGTTTGTAGTATCATCCAGGTTTTAAGAATTATTCTGTGAGTAATCTTAGAAAGCTTACAATAGATATTTATTATGCGAAAAACGTACGTACGCTTTATTTTGACTGATGTGTAATAGAATGAGGTATGTAGCTTCTTTAAGTTTATTATAACTTTTTTCCATATTTTTTCATAACTATACGAAAAAAACTCAATTAAATATTCTCATCTAGAAGATTTTTCTGCTACTTATTTTAGTATAACTTATCATTAGGTTCAGTCAAACACTATTTTATAGTTGTTTAGTTTTACACTGTAATTTAACACAAACGAAGTAGCAAACTGTTGCTAGTAATGTACTCAGAAACTCGACTTGTTATAGAGACACCAATAACTAAGCAAATTGCTTCTTAATTTGCTGTAAATTATATATAATTATGAAATTAATATAATACTTGGAATTACATTAGGTAATAAGAATATATTTAATATAGATATTATGACGTCACCGTAGATCACCCGGATTGAAATTTCCGTTTCTAATTCCTTTAATTATTGTTGGCGTCTAATTTTCTAAGTTGCGATACATTAAATTAATCCAATTAATAATTTCTTTTTAAATTAGAAATAGAAGCCAATGGATTGAAAAGTGCAAGAGTTTAAAACTGTATTCGGTGTGGAATTCAATGATTTTGTGTTCGTGTTTGTCGTTTTAGTCCAAAAATATTACAGTGAGTTAGTTGTGGAAACTACCTTTTCGTACCATAGTGAGACTACTAGTGACCACCGTCTGGTGTCACTGGGTAACCAACCACGATTAATTGACCAATTTAAATTATATCATTTCCTCATTCATTTGAAAAATAAATTACATACCATATTCCATGATACAACAATGTGACACGAACCATGACTTGAGTCATATGTATCAGTAAACACGGATCTAATTGTCAAACAATTGACCGCAGACAACTGTAAACATTTAGTCATAATTGACGGTACTTTACTAGCCTTTCTTAGTCATTGTTAGTGATATGTGAATATTATCCATAGGTATTATTTAATCTAAAATCATAGTACAACGAAATTTATAGAAGTTGAAGTTGAAAAGTATTTATTATTCTCAAAAGTTTAACCGAGAGATGCCGGTGAATATTCTATTGGAATGATATTACGATTCGATTTTTATGTTTATCTACACTCATCAAAAAAGTCTAAGCAACATGTACTAATTTAAATTTTAGGATGGTTCTTCACATTATAACGTTGTATTTTATTTTTAAAATAATCTCTTTAGGGTTCTATGATGTAAAAATAACAGCTGTTGTCTTTATAAGTTCTTTTAATATCAGAAATGAACAATATTAGAATATACTGTAGAAACTAAGATACATAAGAAACTAAACTTTTTTCTTACAAAATGAAATTTCTAAAGAAAATGTATTTATTGTAAAAGAATAGAACAATTTAATACAAAGTATGGTCTCCTCTCAAAATATGCCCATATTGTCAATAAGTAAAACGTTTATGGTCTGATATCTTATAAGAAAGCCTCTTCTATTTTTAAAATTACTGTTAATAATTATAATGTTCTGATAAATTAAATAGCGAATCACTAGTAAACTAGCTTTATTTTATTTAGAGTAAAATACGCACAGTAATCGCTATGATGTCACAGAGCATAGAGAGTAGTAAAAGTGAGGAATGTCAAGTGTCAGTTTAGTTATTATAAGGTGCGTAATTCAAATTACATTTAACATGTTGAATTGTAAACTATGCATGAGCTGACGTCTTGAAATCTCGCATAAATATAAATCATGATATAAAACATTATATCTATCTTCAAGCAGTTTTTAATAGTCGATAATTTAAATAGTGCTCATTGGACCCGGTGCAATATTCTAATATGTTACTATGGTTACTAAATTATGTAGACGAAAGAGAGGTAAATAAAACAAAATGTCCGCCAAAATAACCAATAAGACAATATAATTCAAATTACATACATATATACAGATATATGAATTTCAATTGTATTTAATCTTGGAGTCCAGTACAACGCACACATGTTTACAGTGAACAACAAATTTCTGCTAAATTTCATGTGAACGAAGTCTTACTTTTTATAATGTCCGCTATATACCGGTGAAAGTTCCGTTAAAATCGGTCCAACCGTTTTGTAGACAGCATTGCGGGCGAAGCCACAGTTAAAAGTTATTCTAAATTAAAATAGACTAAATTATTTATTATGATGTCCGCTATCTGTCGGTGAAATAGGTTTAACCGTTTTGGAGATAGCATTGCGGATGAATCCGCAGTTGACAGCTAGTCTAATTTAGGGTAGCCTAAGTAACCCGCTGTAATTTCAGCTATCTGCCAGTGATATTCCCGTAAAAAATCGGTCTAGCCATTTCGGAGATTATCCGAAGACTAACAGACAGACCGACAAAAAATTTTAAAATTGCATTTTTGCTATCAATAGCGTGTATACTGTCATACTTTATTATATGTATAGATATCACAGATTCAAAATGAACACCAATAAAAGAAGAATTATAAATATCAAAGCGCCAAAAAAGGATATAAAACCTCTACATACTTATGACGCCACGTTAATACATTGCAACCACGCAAAAACCGAGCGTGTAGCTATAAAAGACACTGATCACAAATATGACATTAAAACAAATGTTTTTATGTCTCTCGATACTTACTGATTGTAAAATAACACCAATTGTATAGTTCGATAAATTAAGTATTTAATTATTCACAACTGATTTTAATGACATTTGTATACAGAAATTTGTAACTCTACGTCGAAAAATATACACAACATTTTCGAATATACATGTCCAATTAAGCATGACATCTACGGTTATTCAATTTGAAACACAGTGACTGTCAAATTTATAGGCCTTGGTAAACTGGACCCGAGGTTAGTCGACCCTACGGGATTGAATATTGATACGGCAGATGGCAGCACATTCAGCACATAATTAATTTCTCAATCGGCTTTATATGTGGGTCGGACTGACCCGTATTTTGTATTAATATATTCTCTAACGTTGATATTATGTTTATATGGATAAACAACATGTGAATCCATTTTGAATTTGTTTAAAATGATGACTTATTGACAGCTGACCGCGATTTTCTCGGTATTCGTATTTTTATAAATGATGGCAACATACATTATCTTCAAGTAACTCTAACGTTTTATGCAGTGCTTAGAACCGCACGTTCTCGGTTGACGGGCATTTTTATAAACTTCTTATTATCGTAAGTTTAAACAATATGTTTATAGTGTATATGTCATTCTAATATTTAAGCTACATTACTGTAAAAGTTTCAAGTAAATCCATTCCAGTTTGAGGCTACTTTTATGCTAAATTTTATTTCGATCGGTTCAATAGTTCAGTCGTGGGAAGATAATAAACAGAACTACTTTTTCGTTTACAATATTGATGTCGATTCTGAGAACAGAAATAATGATTCACGTGACTTGATGATGCACTGTGCTGAGAATATATTTGAAAGCGATTCTGAGATGTGAGAGTTGAAATTACACTATTAATTTATACGTCTGTGTCACAAAATTTCGTTGAAGCCTTATTCAAATGAATATTACATGACCTAGAAATTCTAACTCATATGTAACTTATTTTATGTGATCCTATAATGATGACAGTACGTTCGAAGTAATCAATTCTTTACAATCCTTAGAAATGTTATAAATGCAAATGTCTGTTTGTTACGCTTGCTCACTGTACTTATACATTATATATGTACCTATACATTCTGCATACGCATTGTCGGGGGTACAAAGAAGACCTTGAGTACTTAACATCCAGGAAAAAGAACTCTTTTCAACGAATAGGTATATAAGAACGCTGGCAAAGCCGCGGTCAAAAGCTAGTAAAGTATACGTGAAATTGAACAAACGTTTTTTTTTTTTTTAATCAATTTTATCAAAATCAGTTAAGTCGTTTTTCAGGTAACCTCGAATAAACAACAAGCACTTCAATTTTATTTACATTTGTAGGTGGTAGAGCCACGTTGGAGCTGTTACTGGTTTCAGCATGAATGGGTCGGCTCGCCCGAAGTATTAGTACCACCCTCTTACAGAAACACCCACGTGAAATAACAGCGCTTGCATTGCTGCGTTTCGTTTGGTCAATGAGAGCGCCGGAAGCCTAAATCCCCTCCCCCTCCCCACTCCTCCCCTCCCCTCCCCGCTCTCCTTCCCCCAAACACAGGCTGACAACGCACCTGCGACTCCCCTGGTGTTGCAAGTGCCTATGGACGGTGATGATCGCTTAACATCAGGTGGACCACCTGTTCGTTTGCCTCCTATGATGCATAAAAAAAAAAATACTATTACAGATTTTACGTAAAAATTAGTAACCACTTATATTAGAACTCGACACGTACATTACATAGAGAGGATTCAGTAGCGTAATAAATAAAGAAAACAGTCTCACGGTCAAAATCCTTCAGTTTTTCCTCCCCATCTGTCAATGTCGCGTCCATCGATCTTAGTACTGTAATTACTGGCCATCTGCAGGGATGAGCAGCGATCATTCACGCCTCGCAGTCACGTAGCCAGTGAGATCTGTCATTGGAAGAAGCCATTTGGTCAAAGGATTTTTTTAGCGAAAACTTGTGTATTTTCTCTAAAAATAATACATATGATATATTCACTCTACTATTAATCTATTAGGGTCTGAATGAAGATTGATTTCTGAAGCTCATGCTGAAGATTGAGGTTGACTATAGTTGGAGATATACTCCCAAACACCTGCCAACCAAAGTTTGTGTTCGTATTTCTCAGTTTACTTTAAAAACGATTTTTATGAAATTTTGTATATTGAAGGTACGTGTCAATTCCCAATTAACATATTTTATAGACGCTGGAGAAAATGGCGTCACTGTCTCTGTGGGTAAGCATATACATGTCCAACGGCAAAGAAATCAGGAATAACTGAATACATACATAAAAAACATATATAATACACACATACATAAAAAAGTAACGACCTTGTCAGGTTATAAGATAACAAGTCGGCTTTGTAAATAATAACATTTAGAAAACGTACAAAAAAATTATGCACCTTTTATTTAACCATGGTACTTGGTACATGGTACATGGTATTGAAAATGTTGTGTATGAGAAATATTTGACTTTTCGCAATTGATATACCATAAAAATTATCAATATTACTTTAATAAACGATAACATATAACATAAAGCCCGTTATAGTGATTCGCTTCTGCGGGTCGCGTTTCGGGATCAACCTGTGCATATCCAGCCTTTCGCAGGCCGGCATGACAGTGGCGACCGACGATGAATACTGTGTCACTCGGTGGTCACCATTGTTTTTGGATTGTACTGTGCTTACTATCAGGCACAGTGAAGTCATTTAATTTATTTACAATGTACACACATTACAATAAAAAAACATATTATTTAAATTAAATCACGACATAATAATTATGGCATAATAAATGCACGAGGACATAGCTTGTATAAATTGTATTTGCATGTAATTATTTTAAACCTTAAATCATCCAAGGCAGTACATTGAAGTCTCTATGGCAATATATATCATACATGGCAAACACAGTGTATAATTGCCGTATGCTGTGATGGCTGTTTTGACACATTATTGACACAATATTGACGTAAAATGTCAATTTTTTTCGACAAAAGTATAACCAAATGCTGCTTTATTTTGCATTAAGCATTAACGTGAATTTACCGGAGGTGGTAATTGTACTGGTCAGCGATTTTATGCATATACATATATAGTCATATAAGGGATATAAATACATATTTCGAATTTTTTTTAAATAAATGTCGAGAAATGTTGAAAATAAGTACACTAATAATTATAATCCATTAATGAATATGTCAATAGACACTGTTTTTTGTTAATAAAAACGTGAAAGATTTACATAATATAGTGGACGCTACTTTGCACTTCTGCCTGGAACGATTTGTTTGCGTGACCATATTACATAGTTAGATATAGTAGTAGTTAGATATACATATAGTATATAGTTATACACATATTTATTTAGAAATCACTGTACTAAATTAATGTTGTGTTAAGCAAGTCACTATTGACAATTAAGAACAGCAATTTCCTCTTTCAAGGGTAGTTATTAATTTATACGAAACTTTATGAGTAGACAAACGTCAAAATAGCCATCATAGCGTGCCGCTATTATGAGTATAGTAAAGTGGAATGCGATGTACTGACAGACTTTATTATATTACGTTCAGAATAACAACCGTGTACTACGATACTGTAGGCTAATTTTCTTGAACTGTAATCTTACGGATTCTCACGTGAAGTGTAATAATTTTAAAATCAGAACGAATATATCCCTGTCTATTACTTCCGTTAAATTTGTTTTTTTTTAATAACTGAGTACCTACTTAAGATATCAGTGATTCCGACAATAACCACAGCGATTAAGTTACCACGACCCCTGGCACCCGTCTGAACAAATAAGCTGTCTAGCAGTCAGAATTAAAACTTATGTAAATATTTATACAGCCCTGTGAAACAGATTAAAATACGAAAGATCTGTTGACAAAACTGTGTAAGTCTTAATTTTTGACATTAATGAATGAAGGGATTATATTGAAGATTAAGAGGGTTATAAATTCTAATATTATATTGGTATTTTTTGTTTGGAATTCGGTGAACTGTTTCCATTGCCTCCTAAAAAAGTTACAACGCATCACAACTGTAAATAAAATACATTAAAAGCTGTTTCTCGGCTGGATATACTCCGATTAATTTTAAAACATAAATTGGTTTTTGTATCTAAATAAGACAAACGCAAAATGTGACGGTTTTCCCTTTGTAATGTGTCAGGTTATAACTATCCCCGGTATGGTTTGGAAACTGATTAAAATAATTCATGAACAAATTGGCAGATTGAGCCGAACAGTAAGACATGACGATTGACGAGCAGTGTAACAATTAGGTATAACGCCTGTAGTAGAGCCAATGCTTAGTTATGTTGCGTTCCGAGATTATTCTGTGTGCATCTAGTATTCAAACGAAATGGTTGGCGATAAACATTAAATCAGTAAAAAGCAGCTGCCAAAAAGCTTACCGACCGACATGATAACAATAACCAGTGGACTGAAGATGTTGCAGTAGTCGCAGCATCACACTAGATTTATGGGCTGGCATTACGATGGTACTGTCACGAAATTCTCAGATGTTGGTAATGTTAACTGTCCTTTACGTACCTTTACCTTACCTTTACCTGTCCTTTACCCCTTTACACAATGTAATGAAAAGTTGCCCTGAAGTATAATCTACGAAATAAAAAGTGAATTTACAGAGTTCAAGTAAGAGAAAATTGATATTAAGCTTAGCAATCATTAATTAGACTACACTGTCTAGATATACAAGTCTTATTGTAGTCACCAATAGCTCGGGTATTATTAAACAATACGCAATCATGAGTTAATGATAGTAGTTTTGGCCAGGGCATTGATTGATATTGGTTTGAATCCCTACAAAGCCTCAACATTCCACGAGGGAAATATAAAATTGAAGCCATAGCATAGTAGTAGAGGATTTTCTAATTCTTACCAGACTAGCTACCGCTTTTAAAATTTGTCTCCGAACACCTGTAGACGTATTCCAATAACTGCACTCGAGGCCAAACATCAATTGAGACCGTGGCCAAACTCCAAAATATGTAAAGAGCAAACAAGGTAAGCAATAAAATATATTTTTACTATAATCCCGAGTTTATTTTAATTCTGTAACATTACTACGAAATTTGCACAGCAATATAACTCGTTTTTCTAATATAACGGGTTATACATCTTTGCCGCTGGCCGTCGAGCGCTTATCCGCAGATGTCGCCCTGCCGGGACAAATCTTGAGACAAATGATTCTTACATTTCGTTGTAAACTTTATGTAGGTAAATCGAGTTTTGATGATAAAAACTCTACTTTGAAATTCTAGACTGGACTAACTTTAGTCTGTAAACTTATCATTTTAGAAAACTGATACACATAAGTAAGTTTTTCTTAAGTATTCTAGAGATGAATTACGAGTTAGAGTTGAATTTAATCGTGCGATATTTTTATGACATTGAATACTTTTTAAATATTTTTCATGTTTCAAAAGAAAAGTGTCCTCACCCTTAAGTAAACTGTGAAGAGATTACAGAAAGGTAAGTTTGACCAATGCATTTATAGGTGAAACACAAAAAAAAATGTAATCTACAACTGTAGAAATATTGATATAAATTAACATTAAACATGTATTAAAAGTATATTCTCTGTGAAGTTTTTACCAGTTCTTTTGGAAAGGTTCGACAATGTTCCGAAGTAAAGATGAATTGTTTTTTATTTAATTATTATGATTTAAATATTTTATAATAACTCTTCGGGGGTATAGATTGTGTGTTTATAATACTAATTTAACAAAAACATTATATAATACCAAGAGTTTTAAAAGAAAGGAGGTGTTTGTCTTGATATCCAACGTCTGGTTAATTTAGCACCAACACTGGTGCTAAACTATACACCATATATAATTAATGATTATTAACTGTTTTTTTATGAAACGACTAACACATGATAGGTAAATCTCTATGTATTCGATTATTGTCTACATAATATTTTATATATTATTTTTAGGTATTATATACATGAATCCTGCACTTTTACAAAGTCGTGGTATTCCCTTTTCAACACTGTTTTTGTTCTACTATTTAATTAGTATTTAATAATTAGTACTATTAATAAAAAGATTAGACCTATGAATGTATTCGTTGTACGTAGTATCTAGAACAACTTAAGTTGAAGATTATGGATTACATTTTACTCTTATTAATTTTTATATTATAATGAACTTGTATGAAGTTACAAATATTTGCTAGTTAAATAACATAAATTGTTCATAAAATTAGCTTTGAATAAATTTAAAACATCAGCAAAATAATTTTAATACAAAACACGTCATAACATACAATATTATGTACCGTGTATATCTTCCCATGATATGATTCCCTCATACAGGAATTATTACAGTAATAATAGCGAGCATAAGCTGCTTCATATATTTTATTGTATGCCTTTATTAAGCCCGTGGCATTTGTTTTGTGCGTTATCTTATCACTTCCCTCGCTTCCTTATGTTTTCTGTCCGAAACAGACGTTTATTCTTGACAATGTTTTGATGCCATTGTATTATTTGATATCACTACATATTATAAAACAAAGTTCTCTGCTACCTCTGTCTGTCTGTTCGCAATAAACTCAAAAAATACATGGATTTTCATACAGTTTTCACTAGTTTATCAAGGGATTCATGAGGAAGGTTTAGATATATAACTTGTCTAGTTTTTTTGTATTATTAGGGTGGAATAACGTCCGCCTGGCCTATTAGTAATATGTATACTTTACACGTTTAAAAAAAATGATAATGGCATTTTAATTTAGGCTTGTGTTTAGTGATTTATTTGATTCTTTACTAATATATACATAGTTCAATAAACGACATATAATAATATTATGACATTAATAAAACGGCTTCATACATAGTAATCGTCAATATTATGGTTATAAGTCTCAATTACGACAATTAGTCAGTTTTGCAGCGGGACGAGATCACTATATCAAATCTTCCTCGTAATAAACAATCAAGAAATTTAAAATTTTTGTTCATCAATAATGCTTTTGAAGACTAGCTGAAATCCTATAAAAATATATAATTTGTTGTTTCCAAACAGTGAAATAAAAACGATTTTGAGTTGCTCTGGAAAGAGTAGAGTTTTATTTTAAATAATAGTTTTGTTTTTTACTCAATATTACAATTAATATAACAATGCTATTAATACAATGCTAACCTGGAAAGATAAAGAAACATATAAAGCTATTTTTTTGTACTTTAAAATAAATCTTTCTTAGCATTTAATACTGACATTTGTTTATGCAACCAGCGCCATCTTGTCTCATTTCTGTGTGAACTGTAATTACAAATATTAAATATTTAGGGCATGTACTATTAAGAATCTAGTACCTAAATTTTGCGGATAGATTGTGTTTAAAACAAAAATGATTGTTATTATATCGTTACATGTCAATAACGCGTACATAATCTATTATATAAGGAATCACGCCATATGAACATACATTGTCAAATAAATTATGATCCTAATATTCACTTCAGTAAAAGACGTAAGCCTCATGCATGTGAGACGATTTCACTCCGTCTACAATTTTCACATAATTTTTTATGCTTTCTTGGTCCTCATATATAACTCTATTCTTCCAAAATTATAATTTAACTAATGAAATAGCAAAACGTATTATTCATAATTGGTTACTAACACTTTCATACAATAATACAGAAAATTTATCATCATAATTTCGTAAGAATTTTATTGATAAATTTATTATTTCTTGCAAAAATAATAAAAACATAGCTTAATTCTAGAGAGCGAAAGTCTGGAGATCTGTTTTTCAGGTACCTTTGAACCTTTTTTAGACTCCGGACCTCACATTAATAGTCACTGTAATTTTACTGTTCTATAAACTTTCTTTTTTTTTTGTTCATAAACAATATTGTACAGTTTTAACAATGTAAATGTGAGGTCGTTATATCCATTATATCACATTTATTATTTATAAATTTATTTATTTATAAATTATTAATATGGTTATGTCATACTTACTTTGCCGGCAAAGTAATCTGATAGTGACTTTCCTTCAAATAATTCAGGTGTGTTTACACTCATAATCCATATTTAATCCCGGTACAATGTTATGTTAAACCGAACTTAGGGACAATTCACCTGTTCTAATCTAATACGACGTGATCCCATAAGTTTTGATGTTGGGTTCACGTGGAACAATAGCGCAGTGCGAGATGGATCAGCAGAGGCCAGAGGTCGCGCATGCGTTGTTAATAATAAACCGACGGTCCGCGAAACAATCTGACGAAGTACGAATGAACTAGTATCTGTAGAGCTACGAATACAATTAGAGTAATATTTTCATCTACATAATGATTTTAAAATGTATGAATATTAAATTAAGTTATCATAAAAACGTAATATTTCAAAATTAACATATAATTTTAATCGATCATATAACATGTTTAATTATTTTTACCAGTTTTTATATACCGAGAAAGATTTTCAAATTTTGCTGTCCATGAAAATTCTTTATGATTTTCATATTTTACACGTACACATTTGAAGATCTTGAAAAATGACATAAATTATTGGGAACGGATAAAATTGGATTTAAATCATTTTGAAATGTGACCGCTTAAATATAATTAATATAAAAACATCTAATTATATTTTAAAAGCTTTACCTATACCAGTTTCTAACTATTATTTGCATTGTAAGATTTTACTGTTGAAATGAGACAAAATGCTTATGAGTATATCTAAGTGCTAATTGCATACGATAGTAAAAAAAGTAGTGATTGTCAATGTTGTTCACCACATACTTTTAGATTTAATATAAAAGTGTCTATATTATATTGATATCTATTAATCTCTAACGGCAATTGCTATCTGCGAAACAGGAAAAAAGGTGTTCAATGATAGTTATCCAACATAGAATAGCAGCATTACAAAATGGTAAAAGTCCACTTGGTTATTCCAACACCATTTTTACGTAGTCCGGTGAAGCTGTTAAGACCTTGCTATGTCAATAGCATAATCAGTGACAGAAAAATAAAAACACTATTTTTACCTTCACGGAAAGTATAAATTCATTCATCAAGATTGAGGTCATCCATATTCTACTATAGATTCAGTGTCCAAAAGTACTACTATTAAAACTATCTCTTTTCTCTTTGGCTTCTCTAAAGAATTTCACGGTAAGCCTCCATTCTTTTACACCGCCCTTCTCTGTTTTATGCTATACGAACCCAATTCGATTCTGCGTTTCTTACGATGTAGTCAAAATCAAAAGTACTCTATTCATTTTAGGCCCTGAGAAGGCGCTTATGGACGTCAAAACTACCACCGGTTCGGAAAATAACCCAGTTATCGAGAACAACCGCCAACAAATCCGATCTGGCTTATATTTTCATGATGCATATTTTTACATACATAGATAGTTACATTCGTTTTTGGTCGATACACATAGATCGGCGTCTTTTCCCTACGTCACATTCCTATTGTCTTTAGAATCAGGACTCCATTTACAAACTAGATCTTGTGTTACGCGTACCATTATAATTATATACTCCAAAATATTAATAGCTTGTTGATAATTGAAAATGGAAACAAAGCGCAATCCGTGTTGGTACTAGCGGAACTCATAAATCTGTGTAGTTGCGTCTCGTGCCTCGGGCTCGACCTGGGCGTCGCACCGCACCGGGTACCAGTATCGTGATTAGAAGGTTATGTGAGAGTTACACCAATTGATCCAACGATGTGGGAGTATAGGAATTAAATTGTAAATTATTTGGGCTTATTTTTTGTACGCACACACAATATCATGTAATAGGCAAAGGAAATACATACTAATGCTTTTCAAACGAGGAGGTAATCGCATTCGCGCAGACTTAACTTACTACTTGTTCACATTATATTTTCGGCAACAATAACATAAAAAATATTTTTACTTTTATAACTAAGATGTTGAACGTCGATCTATATTCACAACATTATTGACAAGTGGAAATCATTCTGTATAAATTATACTTTAGAGTCATAGTAGTAACGTCTTTCAAGTAATACTAAAATATAAAGTAAATTATATAGGCAGATATATAGGCATTTGTGTTTTTACAAATATTGTTCTATGAAAGACCTTAATACGCCATCGATACAAAATAAAATTATATGAAATTATTAAAAGTTTTCGTATCTCTCGATGGTTGCCGTTGTTTTTGGATTGTACTGTGCTTACCATCAGGGACAGTGCAGTCACTTTGCCGTGCTACAATATATATATATATATATATATATTGTTTGAAGAGAGAAATATTAAAAAAGAGAAGTATTATCGAAAAAGAGAAAAAAATCTAAGTTTCGACAACAACGCCATCTGATAGATTCAACTATACCTAAAATCCATCCAGGTTACTCCATTAGTATAATAAATTAATAATGATTAAACTATTTAAAAGGAGAATAATTGCGAACAGACACACGCACATCGTAATCACTACATATTATTATTATTTATAATTATTATAACATTATAAAACAAAGTCCTCTCCTACGTCTGACTGTTTGTCTGTGTGTGTACACGATAAACTCTAAAACAGCTGAACGAATTTCCATGCGGTTTTTACAAAGTAGATAAAATGATTGACGAGGAAGACTTTGGTATATAATTTGTCAAGTTTTTTTTATTATCAAGACGGTACAATGTCCGCCGAGCCCGCTAGCTTTATACATAAAAGTATCCAGTAACGTAACGTACAGCACATATTATTGTTTTTCTGGTCATACATTATTTACTGAATTGCAAAACAAGACATCGCGGCGGTTCGACAGTTCTCTTATCTGAAAAGCTTATTAAGTATGTTTTATCAAGAAAAATAATAAAACCAATGCATTTAACGTCAATGTAACACGGTTAAGACAGAAAAATGTGTTTTCCAATATAGAATCACCGGCTATCGCACTACAAATCTTTTTTCTAATTTAGAAGGTAAAACGAAACAAGTATCGTAAAACAGCCTTTTTAGAACCGGTGCAGGTCTAAAAAACCGCCGGACCGCATCCCCTTTGGCCCCAGGGGCCTGATTCCGTGTGATTTAAAAATTTATCAAATGCAGTGCACGTGAAAATATCGAGTACTTACTGGCCTCCGTACGTCGCAGTTAAACTAGTGGTCGGTAAAATTGCAAAAGGGAAACTTTTTAGCCAGGAATATTGATTTTACAAAAATCAGACTCCACACCAATTTGAATATTTTTCTATACTTTATAGTTTTAGATTTTGGTCATCACCGACGTTTCGAAAAATTCACTTTACTAAGTATAATTTCAGACATTATTATATTGCTATATATTGACTTCACACCATACTAAGTCCAATTATGTCAATTATCATGTGAAAATGTTTTACACTCAAATAAAATACACTGCCAAGGTAAATGTGTTACACGTTTATGGTTACGTTATTCGGATTTATTAAAACTTTATTTAAACACTGCTTACTATATATACTTACTACGACTTTAAGCTGTTAGGCTGTAAAGTTACAGTTAAGTTAAGATTACAAGTTATTTTAAATATTTTTACACTTAAATGTTAAGTGTCACAACATGAACGGACTTATAAGACAGTTAGAGTATGACAGGATTATGTGAATGACTAGCTTTTGCCCGCAGGTTTGCTTCCATTAATGTAGGTTGGAGGTATCCCTCAGGATCAAGGATTTAAGGGCAAAAAGTTTCTTATTAAAAAGTACTTTATGCCTTTCTCTGTACCCATGCAAAATTTCAAAAAAATGATCGGTTAAGTAATTAAGGTGTTAAAGCGGAACAAACTAACAAATTCACTCTCATATATATTAGTTAGAATTTCTCACAGGATTTCCAATTGAGACTAACTATCCAACTAACCAGCTCAGTATTATTCGTGGTTCTTATTAACATTTCAACCTATAATATGCATAAAATTATTATAAAATATTGTGCTTATATTTCATATTCAAAAGCTATCAACTAATGTGTTGATATTTAGCCTCTTCTTCAAAATAAACGTTTTACAACCGACCGCGACATTTACTTCGGGTTCGGCGGATAGCTGTAAAACAGTGTGTTTTTAGGGTGATCAAAGATTTACAGCGCTTCAAGCAGCTTCCCTAATAGACGTATATTACGCTGCGGTCCGATTTATAGACTGCTTTCGTTTTGTTTTCCCAAGATTTATGACCGAGAGAGAAAGCGGGCCTTTTTAGACGATTAACATTGCACGTTTTAATCAAAGTTATTATTACTATTTTTTTTAATTAAATATTTAAAAATCTATACATGTAATAAGAATGTACATCTAAAGTGTCTGTACGTTTTTGTGAAAATTGTTGCTGGTGTCTTAGAATATGTAATAAAATACATTTCAACTATTTTTAGAAATGTCTGTTTGTCTATTTGTCTGTCTGCCTGTCCGTTTATTTGCTTGAACACGCATCCCTGCTAAAGTACTGCGTTCACGATTTTTTTTTTCTATGCTATTGACCTAGCAAGGTCTTAACAGCTTCACCGGACTACATCTGCGTTTACGATGAAACCTCAAAAGTTATTGTAATTTTAATGATGATGCGACTTAAGTACGAGTGAAGAGTAGATAAGTAAGTGGACTTAATACGTTCAGATGGTAATTAGCCACTGTTTTTTTACATTAAGTTCCAAGTTTCCAATAATTGTATATTTAGGCACGGTTAAACGGCATGAGATTTTTTCTCTTAAATATTTTAGGCTATAAATTAACGATTTGAACGATACTCATGTCAATAAAGCCATCTTTGTACGTAACGGACACTCTAACGTACATACGTGATAAAAGTTGAAAACAACATTTTCTAAAACTTTACACTATTGCAAATCACAGATATAGGCTTAACTTTCAAAGTGCATACGGAATACTACACGAGACGGAAAAAATCCAAGCCTGAGAACGTCAGATGAGTGACCAATATGCTAACTGTACAATTTCCAACTCTAAAGTTAAGAAAACAAGAAAAACCAACTGCTAGGAATTTTAGCTTCGGCCATGTTTCAACTATTTCTAAATTCGAATGTGCCCGGGAATTCTGTTTCGGTTCTGAAAAGGCGAGCGAGTTAATTCACGATCCTTTCACTGATACATTTGTACGAGTTTCGACTTTAGTGTAGAGTTTTTAAAAATCAATTTTGTTTGCGTCCATCAAGTCATTTTGTAAATTCATACTGCGGTGTTATTGTGGCGTTTACGGATCTAATTTGATAGCTGACGTTAATATAGGAACGACTTCGTGAACGCAGGGTTTTAATAGAAATTTTAGTTTTGGGAGAGTTGCTCACTTTGCCTGCAAAGCTTTTATATTCAATCAATGTTATATTAGCTAGGCCAATAAAGTTTTGTAGTTTTAGTTAACAATTTGTAAATAGTTCTGAGTCCATATGTTATTGAAGTGAAAACTTCTTTACGCATGTCGAAAAGTATTTCTTTGGCAGGAGATAAACTTATAATTTCGCGTAACGATATGCTAGTAAACATGACCGACCGTAATGCACCTGTGCGGCTTGCATCAGACTAGCGACGCCTATATAGGTACATTTACATAAAAATATATATAATTATTACTCAGATTGCCAATACATGTGAAAACCAGACCAACGTTAATAATTTTAATAAGTATACTAATTATGAAATTTAAATAATTCACACTATAAGTAATGTAAAGATTCAAAAGAGAATACAGTTATTCCATTGTTTTGAGATTTCACTTCTGCCAGCAGTCCTTATGACTCGAGTTTTTTTTATTCTAAGTTTCCTTCAACCTACGTAAATCTACCAACCAAAAAATTTAACAATCGCTCCCAATCAACCCAAAACACCTACTCGTCTCACAGGTCAAAGTAAGGTCATAAGAACAATAATATATACAATTATTTGTTAATTTATTATTAGAGTTATATTATTAGAGTTCTTCAAACTATACGTGAAGCCACAAGTCTTTCAGTAGGTAGAGCCCAAAAAGGACTGACCACAAACAAAAGACAAATTAACTTTATAAATGTAGGCTTAATACATTCTAAGACCAAGCCTTAATCAATCCTGGGTGCAGTTCCCGTTTGGACCATTTTAATGGACACGTATGAAAAGCACTATAAAATCCCAGAAGATGTGCGCGTTTCGTCATCCAGACCGGACATATTTCTTTTTTCTAAACATACAAAGCGCGTGGTACTTGTCGAGCTTACCGTTCCATGGGAAACTAATATTCCTAAAGACCACGAGATGAAGCTGTCCAGGTGTTACAACTTTGTAAACGAGTTGACTAAAAACGGTTATATAATTAATCTATATGATGTAGAAGAGAGAGCAAGAGGTATACCAGCAAAATCTCTGTATAGCCTGCTGAAAGACCTCGGTAATTCTAGAACTGCAGCCAGTTCTATACTAGAACGAGCCTCATTAGCACGATCATACCAGATTTGGATAGCCAGGGAGAGAAACACGAGTAGATAAGGTAAGTGTTAATGTGCATTGGAAAGGGATCCCTTAAACCTACACCCGTGTCATAAGTGTCGGGAACTACTCGGAGTTTCTCTCGCTGGCACACGATGGACCGGTCACCCATTCACCCACACGGTGAATCCATAGTATGCTAAGTAGTACGTCTCTGGAATTTAAATCAACATTAATTTGCAGACGTCAAATTATAGCGCTTAAGAATACTCTATAGAGATAGAGATTTAATTGCGATTAAAAATAATAGCATTACTAAACAATATATCATAAGAAAATATACAATAATTATTTTAAAATCAATTCCATTCCATTTTCGCGAATTCACAGATCCAAAACGGCCGCGACGACCGAGTGAATGAACGGAATGTGAATGAGCGAATGAAAAGGCCCTGAACACACAGCCATTAGCTGGCAACAGCCGACCATTATCCTAATGGGATCTCCAACCGTTTGACGGCTACATATACTAATGTATGAATGATTAAAACACCGTCCTTACGTTTAAATCACAATGTTTATCTCATATCAAATCTAATTTGATGTTTGATTTTCTTTTCTTTTTTAATTATTGAAGTAATACTTATTTAGGCGCGAGTAGGTAGGTTAGGTAACTGGACGAAGATGCAACGGAAGCTGTTACCGCAATAGGGCGTCGTTTCTGTACGATCCGGTTTTTAAATATTTTTGATTCTGTCAATAAATAGTTTATAAACAAATTAACCACAAATTAAAAAAAAAATGTCAAATATTAAATTGAATAATAATAAAAATCAATCAAAGCTTCATTATCTGTAGTGCCATCTATCAGCCAATTCGGAACATAAATAATACAGGAAATATTATTAGCAACTCTTTGTTATAAAGTAAATAAAATATAGACATCTCTTATAACGCCAAAGAAGTTTTACTTCAATCACGTGTTACACAGTTAGTTCCACGCAGTTATTTTTTTTATATAATGTATTATTTTCCCTTTCAAGTTTCAAATTGAGATAAAAATACTCCATACGATAGAAGCAAAAATCTTAGATAGATGCATACATAAGTTTATACAGATTTATCAATGTTTATATGTATACTAATATTATAAAGAGGTAAAGTTTGTGAGTTTGTGATGTTGTAGGGGGTAATATCTGGATCTACTATATGAAGACTTTGTGTGGTATTCGGATTTGCAAAGTAAGTCGAAGAAAATGCGGTCTAACAAAAACTTATCTTACAAACGATGCCTTAACGCTTAGAGATATATGATTGAATTCTAAAGAAAAGTTGTAGAGCTTATCAAGCTACAAATTCCTACAAAAAAGTCATCGACAGAATTTATCTAACTTTTATATGTAAGTCACAAAAAGTAATTTATTATATTAAAACAATTATTTAAATCGTTAAGTGATGTTTATTGCTCATATTATCAACAACAATTATAAATTCTTATCAATATGTAATGATATAATAACTGAGCCACATGGCCGGCTCAGCAAGTATATTATACTCTATTGGGCTTAGCGGACGTTGTTCCGCCTTGATAATAAAAAAAAACCCTAAAAATTATATACCTACACGTTCCACATAACCTTCCCCAATCACTTTATCTACTGGTGAAAACCGCATGAAAATCCATTGAGTATTTTGATTTTATCGCGAGCAGACAGATAGCCGTGGTAGAGAACTTTGTTTTATAATATGTAGCGAGACATATAATAACCATGTAAATCTACCGTGTCTGTACTCTTTAGATTTTTGTGAAGAAACTATTGCAGGACTTAGGACTTAGAATAAGTAATAAAATACATTTCAATAATTTTTAGTAATATCTGTCTAGCTGTTTGTTTGGCCAATCACTTCTAAAGTACATATTTCACAATAAAACGTCACCAAGAAAAACATAACGTTTATTTTCGAGTAAAATTCAGTCTTCGTTTCATTAAAATCTATTCACTCTATTAAGAAATATGAGAGAAAAGTAGGTAAGCATATGTATTTTTGTCTCAATCAACAGCATTACATACAAAGCAAAAAATCGATTACAAAATAGTATATATTAAAAAAGAACTTGTCTCTTAAACAACAAAACAGCGCGACTCACGTTCTATTCGATGCGTGTAACGAATAGAAATGCTACCGTATCGATGAACTGGTGGCTCATTCAAATACATTATCGATACAACTGATCCGATTGACAACACTATTCAAACAGCCCGCGTCGTTGTCCGGTCGCGGCCACTCTGAATGCGAAATTTGAATTTCGAAACTTTTGAATCTAATATGTTTGTTTTGGATTTTGACTTGGAACAAAAACTCTATGGAAAGTTCTAACCATCTTGTTAGTTTATTGAAATGACCGCAAGAAACTTGTAATATCAATACCTATTGGACCAAGGCAGTAATTGAAAAACAAATGTATATTACTTTTCATATATAAAATCGAAACATCACTGTTTTTGTACAAATATTTGAATAGTCCAATATAAATAAATTAATAACTCATGTTAAAGCGTGAACAGAAGCACCAATCATAGCGCAAGACGTCACAGCTTTCAAAACATCGTACGAGGTACTACGAATGCATGGGTCATTTTGCGGGTATATTTAAAAACGTATTATTATTTTAATGACAATAGGATGATGAAATATCTTTATGTTGATAAAATACATTTTTTTTGTCAAAGTGCTTAATTATTAGGCTGTAGATATTAGTGCCTAATTATTTATATTAATGCAATTGGTTATTTGTAGTCCATTGTATAATATTCTCGCTGTTGCAGCTGTTTACTTTAGAGATAAATACATTTCTGTATATTCAACATTTGCTTAACAGTAATAATATGAAATACGTTGGGCTTGTGACGCATGTCGATGTTTTTTATAACGTTATCACGTCAAATTGTCGTCCGTCAACCAACTTTACAGACAACCAATTTTTTTATAGATTATTGAAATCGAAATGTATTTTTAATATATCACGTATTAAAAAATACAATATATAAAGTATATCATATATATTAATACGTGAAGCCCAAACTTTGTACCCCTTTTTAACAGAATTGCGCGAGCGGATGAACATGAAGTTTGGCATAGTTAAAGTTTATATGGAGGAGAAGTGCAGAAAGCTATTTATCTATACATATAATAAAAATGTAACTGACCGCTGTCTGTACATGAAGTATATATGAGAAAAACTATTATTAGGGGTCTTTATAAATGCAATAGAACCCAAAACAATGATTTTTAGAATTTTTGTCTGTTTGTCTGTTTATCTGTTTGTCTGTGCGTTTGTGCACGCTAATCTCAGAAACACCTGATCCGATTTAGATGTGGTTTTCACTGATATATTGTCGTAAGCTTTACTTAACATTTAGTGTTTGTTTCATGTCAATCGGTTCATAAATAAAAAAGTTATGCCAATTTAAAGAACCACGTCGAACATTTGCTAAACTATCTATCTACTATTCTTTCTCTGTTCAGTAGCATTGACTGAAACTTTACTAAATTTCATAATAAAAATAATGGTCTATATAAAATTACGATTATCTATACATATAATAAAAATGAAGTGTCTGTATGTAATATCAAAATAAAAATTTTTCACTGATTGGGTATGAAAGTATACACGCTTCTGATAAAAAAATGCAATTTTTAAAATTTTTGTCGGTCTGTCTGTCTGTCTGTTTG
>MU158718.1:1445548-1456939 GCA_015888305.1 Antheraea pernyi
AGGTTTTCCTAAAAAGATCTTAGATTATAAACGTATTACGTAAAGTGTTCCACATAGGAGTGCGTGCAGGAACAGACAAGCGTTTATTTTTTGTATAGTCACAAAATCTTAATTATAATAATGGCAATATATATTAAATATAATGTAAATGTAAATCTTAATAATAATATTTTAAGTTTTTGTTTCGTTAGTTCCTTATACAGTGTAAGTGAGCACTGAGGTAGTTATATGGTGGGTTAAGGTTCCAAATGTGTTGTTGATGACAAACCTCATTTGGTACGCTTTTTGTATTTATATATCGAATGTACACGTTACATATTACTTTTTGTGGCGTGCGCGTCGTACTTACAATTGTCTTTAAAGAGCGCTTCTGTAATTGTACATAGTCTCACAATTCAATAATTCTTTAATACGATTTAAAAAAAAAACGCGTGCGGAGCTGCCGGTACAGCTAGTTTTATATAAAATTCATTAGAAGTACATTCATTTAATTAAAATATGCAGTACTCACAGTAGTGCTTCAATTTTACACAACATATACAACCTTGTAAATAAAAAATACATTTTGACATCTGTCAATAAAGGACTTCAAAAAAGGTTGTGAAGGAGGTTGCTATACTCGACTGTATGTATTATTTTACTCTTACGTTCCAATTACCCTTTTTCAATCTACATTCAACAATGATATTATAACATACAACTATTAATTATTATAATTAAGATTTTGTGACTATACAAAAAATAAACGCTTGTCTGTTCCTGCACGCACTCCTATGTGGAAGTTACTGTAAGGCGAAGCTCTGCCCGGATAAATAGTTACAGTGCCTTCAGAGTGTTTATTGCCATTCCTGACTGCATTGACTCTATATAAAATGATGAAAAATGTGTTACGTATGTTATTACATTATTTTCAACGGCAGGTTAACCTTTATGGGTACCAATTTATGGCTCAAATAGGCTAAAGCATCTGTGACTTCGATTTTGAATCAAGTCCAATTGAATATAATGCGAAGGTCACTTTTCTTATAACAATGGATGACTACGAAGAAGATCAACTAAAGATTTGAGAAATATTTTCATCTGTCTCAGGAACATACAAAGTTGAAGGCGTTTTTGCCATTCGAAAACATCAATATATTGCCATGGTGTCTGTCAGAGCTATAGATAAAGATCAAATGTTAAATCGTTTTATTATTTTGTGAGAACAGAATCTCAATTTTAGGAATGATTTTATACATAACTAACTTCTACCCGCGACTTCGTTCGCATGGAATAGTTACTTTGGGCTAACGCTAAAAAAACGATTTTGAAACATTATTCATTGGTGCTCCGCTCGTATTGGTTTTAGCATGATAATATATAGCTGAAGCCTTCCTCAATAAATTAGCTATCTAACACTGAAATAATTTTTCAAAGTGGACCAGTAGGTGGTAGAGCTACGCTGAAGCGTGGTTACTGGTTTCAGCATGAATGAGCTGGCTCGCCCGGGGTACTACCACCCTCTCACAGAAAACTGACGGGAAGTAACAGTGCTTGCATTATTGCGTTTCGATCGGTCAGTGAGAGAGCCGGAGGCCCGCCTCACCTCTCCCTCTCATCCCCCCCTCCCCAAACACAGGCTGGCAACGCACTTGCGACTCTCCTGGTGTTGCTAGTGTCTCTGGACGGCGGCGATCACTTACCATCAGGTGACCGGCCTGTTCATTTGCCACCTATAATTTAATTTAAAAAAAAAAGTACCTGGGATTAACGCGTTCAAGCAAACAAATTTTTCAGCTTTGTAATATTAGTATAGATTAAAACTTGCTACGCCTTCGTCTCTTCCCATGAAACATATTATAATTCGCAACTTTATAGTTATAAATTTTACATCCTAGATCTTTCATCGGCCTTCGTATAAAGCACACTATCTATCATAAAGCCTTGTAGGAGGTAATCGATTTTTCCGGGCGACTTAACAGTGTCCCAAGTTCGATGCCCGGTCATCAATCATCGCCGTCGGCTTGATTGATTGGCATGATTAGGTAATGAATATCGTGAGATGTCGTTAAAATTTATGGTCTCGAAGTTCTTGTAATGACTTGTTAATGGTTCATTAGGACTTAGGCGTTGAACGAACTGGAAACTGAAGAAGGTACCCATATATTTGCAAACTACGAGACTTGACAGATCTTGTACAAGATTAGAAGTAGATGGACTGAAATTGGAAGTACATGTAAAGGAACGATGAATTTCATTTGTGTAACACAACTATAAACCTAAAAACATAACCAATGAGGTATGTATAACCAAATACACAGGGCATATACCAGTGTGTACCCGTGAAGGAAGTAAAACTTCTTTGGTTTATGTGTATTAAGAAATCTTATATATTATTATATATTAGTACAAATACTTACAACATACTTACTCATTTTGGTATACTATTAAAGCCGGACAGACACTTATGCATACACAAATACATTCTTAGCTTACGTATTAGGCGTACCGCAAATTATTCTTAAAGTGCCATAAGTTTCACTTCAATAAAAAATATTAACCATAATAGAAACGTTGTAGGCGATTATTCTAAAATAAAAGGGTACATACACACTTTTGTAGTCCTAATAATATCCGCTTATATTTTTATGTCGACATTATTATTAAATTAACTTTTCTAATTTGGCCCAATAAAATAGTCAAAATATAATTTCCCCACGTAAGCAAAATTGTGATAGGTTAGATACATTGTACACATTCCATATGCGCCAATGTTAGTTGTGCTAAGGCTGAGCTTCGGGTAAGAGTATCCTATTGGTGTAGCAACAACGTGATTACATAGATATTGTTGCTTTGGGTAACGTCTTATCAATTTTTTAATACTTTGAGGGTTTTAGTCTTTGACCACAATCTCAGCTGATGATAAATAACAACGTGGTCTAAGATGGTCTAACACGCAAATTCTAAAATCTAGAGGAGACTGACTCTCAAGTGCCGCTGCTGGAACATACCAACAGATGAATAGGGACAGATTATTAACTTGAGGATTGTACCTAACCAGGCGGACTTAGAAAACCCTACCTATGATGGTTTCCTTCACCGGAAGCTCTGACTCAATTGCAAAGATTGTAACCTACGTCCATCGATAATGTGTCCGAACACTATCAATTAAATGGTATGCAATGCTTGATGTAAAATAAATCAGCCGTAACTGAAATTGTATTTAAAATAACAACACTACATATGGTAATAACGAAGCACCTCCAGCTGGTAACAGAACTTGCACTAACGAATTTTATTGATATTCATGATACAAATTTAAAAAACAAAGTTCTGCGAATTAAATAACTGATATCTGCTATGTCTGTTGAGTATGGAATTTCTTCGTGATGGATATAAATTAAAGACTTGATCAAAATTTATAATACACGACTATGAATCAGTGATCCCGTCAGAATCCATTACCGTGGAACTGTCCAGTGAGATCATCCATCAAGCAAACAGACAGGTCTAAAGGATTTTAAAAGTTCAATTTTATTTTAATTAACCTTGACTCATATTATACCTGGTATTCGTATATCTTCGGTTCAAGGTAAATACATCATCGTTGCAAAAAGCAAGGTATTTAAAATATTCTTTCACATTATTTTCAAATGACTGCACTCATGGCGGATTCGAAAACAACATAAATTTAAAGTGTCCCCAAGCACTTACAGGTGTGTTCCGGCAGACGTGCTAAAGAGTAGGTAAGTATGCTCGGGAAAAGTAACATATATGTCTTTCAACAAATTGTAAAATGTTAGTCAACTGCTAGCTAATAGTTAGATTACAATATATATATATATAGCTTAAACCCCATTTAAAATATCGATTTAACAACAAACTCGCTAAATCATCGAAATTACTTTACTTTGTTTGGTTCACTTTCAAATAATGTTGATATTCCTTCTCTCCATTTAACGGCAGCTCTTAATAACACGATAAAATATGAAGTCCCTTAAGTATCGGTATATGGAGTTTACATTTTATTTGAATTTCATTATTAAGCTTGTATCAATAAATAATGCACATCAATTTTTGAATCACAATTTACATTACCATGACATCATTAACTCCCTCTTAATCTTCTGCGATAGAACTTTCATTCTTTCTAATATTATTATTGTTTGAACAGTTATCCTTACAGTAACAATGTTTTTGTGTCAAAAACACCAAGGAAACAGCTTATAATTAGATTTTTACAATCAAGCAAGAGTAGTGTTTACTATATTATATAGTTACCAATACTCATAAGACGTATATAAATATACAAGCATATATACCTAAATATTAAGGATGCAGATAATAAATACGCCAACGTCCGCACTATGTGTTAAGTAAGCCATTGCACCATTAGGCCCATTCAATGAACGACTAAAACTTTGATATACCGTTATAGGGTCTCCCATTTACTTCCGACCTTCATCTCTTAGTATCAAAGTTCACAAAGTAACGGTAACCTTGCGATAATTTACCGTATTTACGAACATTACCGATCTTTACCGCTGAAAGAGGCACGGCCGAGTCGTTTTAACGGGAGATCAAGTGATTTGATGATAAGCTGAAGCGAATGTGGTTTTACACTGCAAGTACGAAAGTTTTGATAACTTTATGATATAGGGTAAGCTTTATATATAAGACGATAACGGGTTCAATTGTGACGATTGTCGGTATATGAAGTTCATCTAGTTTCGTATCTATTGATTACACATTTTTTTTTTAAGCTGGTTCAGCAAAATGACTGCACTGTACTTGATGGAAAGTACAGTACAGTCTATAAATAATAACTGTGACTGTCAGTGTTAAATAGCAATGGCAGTCATCGCTATCATGCCGACCTACAAAAGTGGTTCTTCACGCCTAGTTTAAAGGACCCCATGTCGTAAGAGAAAGGGAACACACTGGCTGGGAGACGATTCCACATCTTCACAGTACGACAAAAATAAGATCTTTCGAACTTCTTCGTTCTTGCCGGGATGGTTGCTACTGTGAAACTGTTTAGACGCGTACCCGCCCGTGTAGTTCTATAGTGGGAAGGAGAAGATGGAATGAGGTCAAACAGCTCTTCAGAACACTCGCCATGATATAGACGATAAAAGACGCTCAGTGAGGCGATGTCTCTTCGCAACTGAAGCGGTTCAAGGTTGTTAGTAACGTCTGCATCATTCACAATACGGACAGCCTGTCGCTGCAACCTGTCTAGTGCATCAAGGAGGTATTGAGCAGAACCATCCCAGAGATGCGAACAGTATTCCATGCACGGCCTAACCTGTGCCTTATAGAGAAGGCACAGGTTAATTGGAATTTTTGGCGGGATTAGTCTGTCATGTAGTGCCTTTTATAATTTATTCATAATGTTATGTTATTCGACACAATGTTTTTTTAATATTGGTGGCGTTTTACGTAATATATTTCGGTTACTGTGCATAAGGGAAGTGGATGAAAAACAATAAAAGTATGAATTCTGAGATGCCGCAAAAACTCCCTGGATAGTTCTAACAATGAAGCAACCATCTAGTTAAAACATTGAAATTATCGCAATACACTTGTAATAAAATTACCTACTCGACAATGTTAGTAATAATCTGGAAGATTTGTTGCCAAAATTAAAATAAATAGTAATAATATAGATTAAAATTTATCGTTAATTATCTGTCAGTATATCACTTCGACAGGAACACCTGAAATTGTATGCCATTTGTCATTCTCAGCTACAACGTCAATAACGTTGGTTGAGTTTATGACTAACGATAACTTATATTCTTCCAAAAGAAGAAATACATAACTCAAAACTATATCGTATATCTTTCAATAATGTTACATGTAAAAACCGTTTAATAAATTCGGTCTTCAAAATATTTGCAGCAAAATATGTATCAGCAGGCAATTCATTATATTGGCTCATGTTTTTGCACTTCGCTCGCATCGATCGACGTATGCAATTAACTCGGCGTTAGCGACATACTAATGATGTCTTAAATGGAAACATGCCGCGAGGTAGCGTAAGCAAAACAATTCTTGCAATTTTCATCCTCAATCTACAAAATGGCTATACAATGAATATACAATCCCTAGCGCAGTCCAATTCAAAAATAGAAGTAACAGAAGACTTTAAAAAATCTTGATAAATTTATTGAATTTAGGTACTGAAAGTCACGGTTATCGGTATTCAAAGCTATCACACAATTACATACAACTATGTAATGGTACTGCCAGGTTTAAACAATAGGCATTGAAATAATCTAGTTAATATGCAATGAAGTAACAATTTTCAATCAGAATTACTTACTGCATCTAGTCTAAGATATTGATAATTATTTGTATATATGCTGCAATTTAACATGGGGTTTTTCCACATTTTAGATTTTTTTTTCTTGCTTGTTTTATTGAATAACTTACGAAATATTATTGACCCTTTATCTACTATGATCCTTTAGGATTGAGCATTTTTATATAGGCGTCAAAAATGTAATTTGTATATAAGGTTAATAAGGTCAAAACTTATTACAAAAAATGGTAAATAAACGGATACCCTAATATGCTGCTTTGCAAAAATAACCTGTACTTTTTACTCAATCAAATAATTCCATACACGATAAAATATAGCTCGTATTTTTTAAGGTTTGAGAGCAATTTATTGGTAATGAAAATATGTATGTAATAATTTTGCTGATCGTACATCACGACTGATGGTATCTAGAAAATTCCAGCTGCTATTTGAAATTTACTTTTTGCAACAGTTCGATCCCCACCAATTACTGGTAAGAGGGTGAGATTATGTACATACGTGTATTTACTGGTTTCCTAATGTTACTTAGGAATTCATTTTTCGTTCATTTTTTGGAAATTTTAGCAATGTTTCTCAAGATAAATAATCGTACGAACTCAGATATTTAAGGGTTTATTTAAAGCTGCTATAGCTTGGTAACTGTACACTAAAATATAAGGCACAGCAATGCACTAGCTGCTCTTCTAGTGTTGCTAGTGTCTATGGACGGTGGTGATCACGTACTATCAGGCGACCCACCAGTTCGTTTGCCCTCTATAATATAAGAAAAGAATAGGCAGAATGCCATAATTAAACTTTCAGCGAAAGCAAATGTCATAGTAATTTTGCAATATAATTATTTTGTAATTCGTATTAGTTGTAAGTAATTATTATTAGTTGTAACTAACGTATAGGTTTGTTATGGGACTAAACATAGGCACACTATCCGTCCATCTATAAAAAGGGTCTAAATAAAATAAAGAAAAAATTGCCTCAGTAACTTACGCCAAATACCCATTCACGTTTACTGACCGTTGTGTTATTGAAATTTAATTCTAAACTTAGTTTTATTTTTCACATACTCAGTTCTTCTATAATCTATATATAATGATAAAATGGACATTTATATGTTGAGTATATATATAATATTATCAAGATTAAAAAAAAAATACTTTTAATGCAAAATATAATACTTGTTCACCTTTAACAAAAAGACCGTGTGGTTTTTACAGTCAATGATACTTAAAGTTAGGTAATAAAGCATAAAAAAATCGCTTCTCTATAATATTAACCTTCCACCTGCAAAGTTTGGATAAACAACCAGTAGATTATGAGATGATCCTTCTAGAGAGAACTCAACGTGATAATATACCCTAACCCTTACTTTAAACGCAAACAATTTTATTTCAAGTTGACGTCTACAAGGTTCTTTCTTTCTCGGTTGCGATTTATGTCCTCACATCAAACTGTGTACACTTCGCGAGCTTTCGACTGAGAGCGACCGTTCCACGGTAAGTCTTATAAATTTCCACGTAATCTTTATTATGTGTTTATAGGGAGAGCATTATATCATGCTGTTTGTGAGGTGAAAGGGGGTAATTTAGACTAAATATGTTGTCTCTTGTGCGTCGCTGTCGTGTTTTAGATCTTTACACCATTTATTATCATAACATCCATATCATCTCATCTTTGGGCCGGAGAACCGCAATACCATCTACTATATTTTAACCGAATCTAATGTATAGCGGTTCAAATCGTTGGCGTCCAGGTGCTTTCGTTAAGGCGTCCTTTGGCGTTTCATAGGGATGTTGTGTCACTTTGCGTCTTTTACAAAATCTACCACGGAGAGTATTCCGAATATCTTTTCGGATTGATACCTGCTGCTTAGTTTCATTACCGAACAACTCAGAATAAGTTGAATGTTCATCCATATCATATTTGGAAGTCGACTACTGTGTGATTTTCGCGTGAGTTTTTTTTTCACGTTTTCTAATTAACAAAAACCTTCTAGAAACGAGCCTAGTCCATTCTCAGGGTACGGCAACTCATCTGTGATTCTCATTATTTACCATCGGATGACCCGCGCCTTCGCTTGCCTCCAGTCGCTAAAAAAGATCTCATCAGAGTGACAGACATATTGCAGTATTACATAAAATATTCACTTGCTTACAAGTCAATCTTCTTCTGCTTGCAATCTACTCATGAAAATGAGAAGATGAAACCTCTTGAAAAATTTGAATCGATCCTCAATGTCATTGCAGCAACATACATAAAGTAAAAATAATCAGTGTTACTGTCCAGCCACTTACATGACTTCGCTGCAATAGGTTTACGTTACAAACTCAAACACAATTTGATTGTCAGAATTTTTTCACTTCTGTAAGAATAAACCCCTGAACTAATATGATATATACCAAACATGTAGGAGAAGTGTTTAGGAAATATTTCCTTTTAAATATAATGGACAACGTTCAGAAAAAGTCACAGGAAATATTAGTTCTGTATAAATCACAGTGCGGTAAATTACTTGTAATATACAATAATTATTATTTCACCCCCTCCTCATGTTACCATAAATAACACGACAAGAACAAATCCAAGAAATTAAACAGCCAATCTAAGTTATCCCATGCAATTACCAAGCACTCGCCACACCCCAGACGTTAGGGGCCGGGCAGTTATAATAAAATGCAAGGTGCAGACGTCGCTCCTTACCGAGGGGATTACGTTGCGGTATAGGAATTTTCTTTTATAGCAGTTTTGGTAATAAGATTTTTCTCTTCATGCGAATCTTACACTAAGCGGTTAGCAGGTGTTAATCTCTCCAAGTCTCGGACGACTGTTATAAAAATAACAGTTACCTATAAAACTTATGATATCAAATTACTGCAGCTCAGTATTATTCCTCAACCAATACATATTAATTTTAAGCTTTTGTTAAGCCTAAAACTACGAAAACACAGGCGTGTCTTTTTGCCATAAAACCCACTCTTCAGGGTGTACCCCTAGCGGTTACCTACAATCTCGAGTTTTTTGGGATACATTTAAACGCCAAGCTCAACTTTGGGCATGCGTTTAGTGCCACGGCTAAAATAGCTGAAAATATCGGGAATCCCTCTCAAAGTGAAGTGGTACTTTATGCCGGAATAGCTTCTCCAACTATATAAGTCGCAGATACGGTTATGTATAGAATAGTGTAGTCTTTGCGATGGGTCTGGCATAAACGAGTTGGCTGAGCTAGACTATGTCGATCACAGAGCTCGAAGGCTCGTGGATGATAGTAGCCAAAATCCGGCGCTCTCACTGACCGAACGAATCGTAACAATATAAGCACTGTTACTTCACGTCGGTTTTCTATGAGAGGGTGGTAGTACCCCGGACGAGCCGACCCATTCATGCTGAAACCAGTAATAGCTTCAACGTGGCTCTACCACCTACAAAATAGCTAATGCCTACTAAATAGCTACCCACCACCCAGACCTAATAATACACTTGAAAGTAAGGGTTCGTCTGGGTTTAGTATCTTCTATTAATACCAGATGAGACCATGATAGAACACTAAAACCTAAATATGAAATAATTAACGATCCAGAACTCTCTAGTCTAAATAATATGACGTCAATCTGAAAAGCGACCCTTGCATAAATAATTTTTAATTCCATCATTAATTATTATTCAAGTGACAAATAAAGATTTCCAAATATTAGCACCGGCATCTTTTGAAACGACGGCAATTTCTGTCGAGGAATGTAAAGCTGTGATTCGTTTTTGTTAATTGTTCCTTTGTTTTTTCACTACCGTGTTCGTTGTTCGTCTTTGAACTTTGCTTTTGATGTAAGATAGCCTGGTAAGTAGCATATTTATGTTTTTTTTACATTCCAATCAAATCGAACATACTTTATTCAATTTAAGCCTTAAGAATGCCCTTACGAACGTCAAAACTACCACCGGTTCGGAAAACAGCACAGACATCGAGAAGAAATAGTAAAAACTCGATCGGCTTTATTTTTTTAACATATATTACACTAATCACGTATAGTGTCGATGCAGTCGGGAATGGCAATAAATACTTCGTAGATATTGTCACTATTTATTTGGCCAGAGCTTCGCCTTACAATAATTGGTATACAAGAAGTGCCTAGATATCACAGACATCTTGCCTTTTAAAGGCCCATCTATATAAGTCAAAGCGATTACTATTTATACATAATTCCGCAAAATAGTCTAAGTACCACATAAATAATAAATTATGAACAAATTAATGTTATTTAAGCTATAGAACAATTGTATATAATTATCCTTAATATGTATCTCAAATGTGTTGACTAATCTGTGTAATTTTATATAATGATATCCATTCTTATTTAAGTCCTAATAAAATCTATATAATATTAATAATTCTTATTTATGTATCTTTATTATGGTGGCGCTAGTATCAACTCTAATATGTTGGCGCTAGTGTAGATATATATTTATAATATGGTGGCGCTAATATCAATGTTCCGGTCGTGTTGTAGTCTCGTCTCTTGAATGTGATGCAGCGGCACCGGAGGTGGGTGCTAACACATACGAGTTGTTACATTTCAAAATAAACGAAATATAATGTTAACCGTTTCTAATTAAAATATGACGTTCATAAAATAAACTAAAAACCTCATGAATTGCAAAATTTGAACTTCATTCGCAGTGTGTTAAGACTGGAAGTCCAAAAAAATCACAGTATATCTTCTTATATCTATTATCTATACATATAATAATGATGTGAATGTAACGTCTCTGTACTTTTTCGAATATCGAGAAAAAATTGTTGCAGGTGTCTAGATTGCTAATAAATTATTTTTAATTTAAGACTGTTTCAGTGTAGATAACTTTTTGAATTATTAAAATCGGCTATTGCATTCAAAATATATTACGAGTTTAAAATTGTCAATTGTTAATGTCTACGTCAAGCCACCCGGGGAACCACTATTGACCTGCGATACCGCGCTATTGACTTTATCGGGGTGTTACTAATGACCTCGAACGCTATTGGTGGAAGTTATCGGCTGTTCATTATTCACCCCGGTGTGAGACTACATTGGTGGGAGTTCGGCATATAAAGGGCA